>JASANB010002904.1:0-68509 GCA_030248155.1 Sabatieria punctata | reverse complement strand
AGTCAGTCATTTTGTGTATGTGCAATCAGACATGGGCTGGCATTTCGGCTGATTACTGTTATTTTACTATAGTATAGTAAAACAAAAATTAGTAATATGTACTAGTGGTATTTTACTAGTAGTAAAATAGTAGTAAAAAGTAAAATTAAGAGCCAATAGTAAAGTAAAAATTTAATTAAATTATCAAACAGGGTCAATAGTAAAATGGAAATTTTACTACTATTTTACTAAAGTCTGTTCAAAATTCTTTGGCGCTGGGTACATCCAGCAGTGTTCCGAATTTATGCGTGGTGTGAACCCAATACATGTACATATGGATCTGTTCCTCTCATCAACGAGACTACTATACTGTTCTCGAAATTTGCATGCTGAACTTTAGTTAGAAGCAAGAGGCCTGACAAAAAAATCGACTTTTTTGGCAAAGCGTCAATTTTTGTGCCGATACCAGGTTCGCATTCCCCAACCTTCAGGCATCTCGAAAATACTACCATATATGGGTCTAAGATCAACCCTACCAAAGTTACACTCGATTTTCTAACGCCGACAAGCAGTCAAAATTTTGCTCTCCCATAGTTAAGCACAAAAATTCATTCAAGATCGAACACATGGGGGTTTTTTCCTCAAACCAATTTCAGCTTCACGGTTCTATATTATTTCGGACATGCTGAATCCAGCGGTCACATTGGTTTTCCTCTATGGCTTTGATTTTTGCTAGAAATTTGACCTCGAATTTAGGGTATCCACCTGAATTTCAGCAAGGCATAGCCCCAGCGCATCTTGTGTGGCCCTGGTCAAACCCCATATATGTATGTATGGATCTGTTCCTCTCATCAATGAGATTACTAAACTGTTGTTGAAATTTGCATATTGTACTTTGCTTAGAAGAAAGGGGCCTGGCAAAAAAATCGACTTTTTTGGCAAAGCGCCAATGTTTGTGCCGATACCAGATTTCGCTTCCACAACTTTCAGGCATCTGGAAAATACTACTATATATGGGTCTACGATCAACGCTGCCAGAGTTACAGTCGATTTTCTAATGCCGACAAGACAACAACACTTTTTGAAATTCAGGTGGACACCCTAACTTCAAGGTCAAATTTCTAGCAGAAATCAAAGCCGTAGAGCAAAACCAATGTGACCGCTGGATTCAGCATGTCCGAAATAATATAGAACCGTGAAGCTGAAATTGGTCGGAGGAAAAAACCCCCATGTGTTCGATCTTGAATGAATTTTTGTGCTTAACTATGGGAGAGCAAAATTTTGACTGCTTGTCGGCGTTAGAAAATCGAGTGTAACTTTGGTAGGGTTGCCGTTGATCTTAGACCCATATATGGTAGCATTTTCGAGATGCCTGAAGGTTGGGGAATGCGAACCTGGTATCGGCACAAAAATTGGCGCTTTGCCAAAAAAGTCGATTTTTTTGTCAGGCCTCTTGCTTCTAACTAAAGTTCAGCATGCAAATTTCGAGAACAGTATACATAGTAGTCTAGTTGATGAGAGGAACAGATCCATATATACATGTATTGCGTTCACACCATGCATAAATTCGGGACACTGCCAGATGTACCCAGCGCCAGAGATTTTTGAACAGACTTTAGTTTTTCATGAATCCCAGCCAAATTCTAGATCAATTTTGCAATAAAAGATGTGTGGGCGCAGTTTTGTCAGTCGAATTTCAGACATTTTTATCTCTAGAAAGTTATTGAAAACCACATATAGGCCATTCACAATCCACTCGGTTTCTGCTTTGTTCAAAAATTTTCGATTCTCTTAGATCCGTTCGTTTCTAGCTACCGTACTCGACATAGTCTTTGGTTTTTCAACACGAAAACATCTATCTATCTACTACGGTAGCCAATTTTCAGAGATGGAATAAAAGTGGCGTAGCGGCGCTGCTGTTTTTCGCTAAAGACTGGCAATTGTGGGACACTGTCCCCGCGCATTAGCAAAAACCTAACTGATTAATCTGAGGCTAAGATAGATCCTAAAAGTACGTTTAAGTTCATCCTAAGCCTAATCCCCAATCAATGTCGAAGCTTAAAACTTGATCACAATACTGAACAGAAGCTGGTACTTCCAAATTGCTGGGGGGGGTAGTGTCGATGTATCAAAATCGGAGCATCAGTGCGTCGTGCATAAGTGAAATGCATGCTGCTTCCCTCGCAATTCGCCAGGGAAACCTAGCTTAGTCTGTACAAGGTATATAATGATCAAACTTAGCAACTATTTAGCAACAACATTAATTATTCATAAGATCTTCCTCCGAGGGGGTACCACTGTCAATTAGTAAGCTAATTTACTTACTTTTTAATTTACTTGCACTGATTTATCAACAATTTACACTGTGCGCGACGTTGTGCGCTCATCCACTCGGCGGGGCAAGTTTCTTGCCGCAAAGAGTTGGTCGTCAGCATAAAGCACCCAGGCCACCGAAAACTGGTTACAGCCAGTAGGTAAAATGGGAACCAACTGGATCTGCCGTTGCACCGAAAGCCGCTCCAAAAAGCATGCCGCGTTGGAGGGAAGATCAACGATGTCAGGAGTACTGTGATTTTATAATATATTAATATTAAAATAAAACTATTATTAATAGTGCCATTTTAATAGTATTAAATCTATATTAATATTAAAATAGAGGGCCTACTATTATATTAAATTAAATTAAAAATACAAAGAGGGGCTGAATATTAAAATTTATTTTTAATAGTATTTTAATAGCATTTTAATAGTTTGACCTTGTTTCATAATGAAGGAGTTACCTACAATACTAGAATTTAAATCTGAATTTTACCTCAGAAAATGATAAAAATTGAATGTGTCTGACAGCCCTCTGAATCTCGAATCTTGGAAACTGTGCAACTTTTCTCAGTAATAGGCATGAATGACAAAACGACCTTAATCTACTCAATGACCTATGTAACAGTCTTTTCCTGTCAAAATGTCTCTATAACTTGCATCAACATTTTCTTTCAAATTTTAATGCCTAGGTTCTGTGCGAATGCAATTTCGAATATCTTAACAGGTCATCTGCGGAAGGGGGACGGGGTTGGTGGGTCTGGCGCCGGCCGGACGGTCTGAGCCCAAATTTTGGGAGGGGGTTGGGCACTAAAAATTGCTCAAAAATCGTAAAAAAATCGAAATTTTTCGTCAAGAACCGCTAATTTGGGCTGAAATACAGCTAAAAAGTGCTGTTTTAAAATTGCAGAAAATCGCAAAAATTTGCTCAAAAAATTACTTGGCAGAAAAATCGGAATGGGGTCGGAAAAGTCGTCTCGAGGGAGAAGTCCCCATCCGGGGGGTCTGGCCTAACTCGAGTGGGGGGCAGACCCCCAGACTCCTCTGTTACATGTATGCTTAAAACCATGTTCAATAAAGATAAATGTCATTTTTAAAAGAATGGTCATGAATTTCCAGAGAAAAATGCTTCTAAGTTGGATCTCTGATTAAATTTTCAACTTACACTAGTAAGTTCAAGCCAACGATGTTGTTTCACCAATTCGCTAAAGTGTGTCCAAAACTTTTTAAGTTCATTTTAGAATCTACTATTAAAATGCTATTATAATACTATTAAAATTGTTATTTAATGGTATTAATATTAAATCTAAATTAAAACTAACAGGGGACTATTATATTAATATTAAATTAAAATAAAACTTTACTATTAAAATAACAGTAGTCAGGAGCCGTCTGAGAAACCAGCAATAAGGCCAATACCGGTTTGGTCCATATGCCGGGTGGCCGTTGGGAGCTGTCGGCACCATGACGTCACCACGCCAGGCACTCTCTTAGTACCTGGTGCCCAACAGCATGGCTTGAGTGGCTTGGCAGTGAAAGAAGGGCAAACGTCCGAGATGACCATATCAGGGGCAACGAAATGGACCGTGCAGGTCTGATCGTAGGGCTGTACATCGTACGCCCCCCCCGCCAGATCGGATCGGATCGGATCAACAATTTAATTTGATTTTAATTTACTTTCAACTTCTAATTAAATTCTAGTTTACTTTTCTATGCAAAAAATTGGAGAAAATATGGTATGTGTTGTATCCAGTACGGATTTCTAGTGAACTGACGGCACCATGAATCTAGCTCTATCGCTTTGTTAAACTTTTCAAATGGTGCAATTTTTATGGTAAAATCAGTTGTTCAGAAATGCATTTTATTTAGTGTTTTGTAGGAGCAACAGATGAAAAGCTTTAGATAACACTGTAACTTATGGACAGACCGGAATTTGACGAAACAATGGGTTTTCATGCATCAGTGGTTGCATAAAAACTGTAGCTTCACACGCTATATGTAGTATAGCATTATGAGAATCATGTTTGACAGTTGTGAAATTTCCAAATCACCAATTTGGGTTTATCATCACGCAAGCATCTACAGCAACCTCTATAGGTAATAAGTCCTGACCAATTACGATATACAGGGTCCACCAAAAAAAAACAACCCAGCAGATTTTTTGATGTAGCAACCGCAAATCTCAACCGATTTGAATGAATCCTTTTTTAAATGAAAGATACCTAAATTCTTCAAAGATTGGTGAAACTTTCATTCAGATATTCGGCCTAGTTCCTTAGATATACGCCTTTACAGACCAAACAGTGATTTTGGCAATGAACAAAAGATTTTTTTATTATTCCCTTGCACTTCATAACAAAACAGATTCCTATTACTGCTGGTGCTATTGGAGGGTTTATTGACTAGACTATGAACTAGGCAGATACATAATAAAAATTTGGGCAATCTTTGAAGAACTTATTTATCTTTCATTTAAAGCAAGAGTCATTCCAATCGATCAAGATTTGCGGTTCTACAGTGAACATCGGAGGGTTTGGTTTTTGGTGGACCCTGTACATGATAGAAATCGGCTGGTTTTAGTCCATAACTTCAGGGGGGAGATGTCTATTCTATTTTGCGAGAGCCAAAACTACCACAGATAGAATGCTCAATGAAACAAGTTGGAAGTAAATTGAAAGTAAATTTTTCGGGCTTGTCAATCAAATTTCATTTACTTTTTACTTGCTTCGAAATTTTAGTCAGAGATTTAACTTTATTTTAATTTACTTTCCCTTTTATTTACTCTTCCGAAGTAAATTATTTTCGAATTTAATTTAATTTTAATTTTAATTTACTTAACAATGGTAGAGGGGGTGGTTGTCTGGTGCCGGCCGGTGGGTCTAAGTCCAAATTTTGGGAGTGGTTGGACACTAAAAATGCTGAATTTGGACTGAAATACAGCTAAAAAGCACTGTTTTTCAGGCATTTTAGGCAATTTTTGCGTCTGGAATCGTAAAAAATCGCAAAAAATTGGTCAGAAAATTACTTGTCAGAAAATCGGAGCGGGGGTCCCCCCATCTGGGTGGCAGGCAGACCCTGCAGACACCCTGTTATATGTATGATTTAGAGCCAAATTTTAGTCACGAAAGTATACCCACACATCTTTTAGTGCAAAATTAATCAATATTTTGGCTGCAATTCACCAAAAACTAGTAAAATTATAGTAAAATTTCTATTTTACTATTGACGGTCTTTGGCAATTTAAGAGCCAGTCTCTGAACCGATCGAGTTTCAGTATTCAGACCCAAAAATGAAACTTTGGCGTGGAGGGCTCAAAGTTGGAGGACTAATACGTCTTGATAGGTTATGTAACCACCGCAAAGAATTTCCAGATTCGACGCTCCACGCTCGAGATATGGCCTTCTAGAAATCGGCCCGCTTAACTATGGGACCAAAATTTCGAAATCGAATTTCTGACTTGCTGATTGGAATTCAGACCTAACAAACGGGGTTTTTGCGTAACTTTTTGAGTAGTTTAAGAATCTTTTACTAAATTCCATTTTTGGAAAAAAAATTTTTTTTCGCCCCCCTATCGGGGGGCATAACTCGTCTGGAACCCCCCCTAGACCGTTCTTTTTATTTCAGATTATTGTAGCGCTATATCTTAGCTACACGCCGGTGTAAAACATTACCGGCTACCGGACGGCAAACACTGAAATATTTGCGTTCAAAAATTAAAAATGCCACATTTTGCATGTTTCACTGGGGTACATAAATTTCCAACTCCATGTTTCAGCTTACTAATTGGAGTTGAATGCTAAAAATTGATGTCTAAGCTGTACTTTTAGAGTAGTTTAAGAAACTTTCATTGAATTTCATTTTTGGAAAAAAAATTTTTTTTCGTCACCCTATCGGGGGGCATAACTCGTCTGAACCCCCCTAGACCGTTCTTTTTATTTCAGATTATTGTAGCGCTATATCTTAGCTACACGCCGGTGTAAAACATTACCGGCTACCGGACGGCAAACACTGAAATATTTGCGTTCAAAAATTAAAAATGCCACATTTTGCATGTTTCACTGTGCCCAAAAATTTTCAACTCCATGTTCCAGCTTACCAATTGGAGTTGAATGCTAAAAATTGATGTCTAAGCTGTACTTTTTGAGTAGTTTAAGAAACTTTCATTGAATTTCATTTTTGGAAAAAAATTTTTTTCGCCCCCCCCCCCTATCGGGGGGCATAACTCGTCTGGAACCCCCCTAGACCGTTCTTTTTATTTCAGATTATTGTAGCGCTATATCCTAGCTACACGCCGGTGTAAAACATTACCGGCTACCGGACGGCAAACACTGAAATATTTGCGTTCAAAAATTAAAAATGCCACATTTTGCATGTTTCACTGTGCCCAAAAATTTGCAAAATGTGGCATTTTTAATTTTTGAACGCAAATATTTCAGTGTTTGCCGTCCGGTAGCCGGTAATGTTTTACACCGGCGTGTAGCTAAGATATAGCGCTACAATAATCTGAAATAAAAAGAACGGTCTAGGGGGGTTCCAGACGAGTTATGCCCCCCTATAGGGGGGCGAAAAAAAATTTTTTTTCCAAAAATGAAATTTAGTAAAAGATTCTTAAACTACTCAAAAAGTTACGTTTGTTAGGTCTGAATTCCGATCAGCAAGTCAGAAATTCGATATCGAAATTTTGGTCCCATAGTTAAGAGGGCCGATTTTTAGAAGGCCATATCTCGAGCGTGGAGCGTCGAATCTGGAAATTCTTTGCAGGTCATTGATAACTTGTCAATATGTTTTAGTGTTCCAACTTTCAGCCCTCTACGCCCAACTTTCAATTTTGGGTCTGAATAGGGCAAAGGGCCAAGACTCGATCGGTTCAGAGACTGACTCTTAATTATACTTTTACTTTACTATTGGCTCTTGATTTTACTTTTTACTATTACAGTCATGTCTCGTTAATCCGGACCTCGTTAATCCGGATTTTCGCCTTCCGGACAAGATTATGTCAGGTCCCAATTTTCCCCCATGTTATATGACTCGTTAATCCGGATCTGGAATCGTTAATCCGGACAGAAGATTTGGGGTCCCAACTTCGAAATTTGTATGGTAAAGTGATTCGTTAATTCGGACAAAATCCATGCGCAATTTTTAAATTCAGGACTGAATTTTCAATTCAATAATGCTTTTCCTTGAGTCAGAATGTGATTTTTTTGCCTTTTTGGAGCTATAATCAGCTGAAATAAGTTTTTGGGTTTTAATTTAGGAGGTACAGCTGCAGAATCTGATATGCAACTAACAAAAAGCTGTCATTTAGGTCTTTGATCCGAAAAACAGTGTTTTAACTTTGATTCGTTAATCTGGAAATTCGCTAATCTGGACAAAATTGGCCGGTCCCAACTTGTCCAGATTAACGAGACATGACAGTATTTTACTACTAGTAAAATTCCAAATCAAATCAAATCAATTTTTATTTTTTTATTTTTATTCGCACCCGATCTGGGGGTAGAAGAGGCACAGGCTCAGTGACAACCCATTTGGATCTTACACCGCCTTAAATGTTAGGAACGGTAGCAATTTATCACTTTCGGCTCTAAGCTGCTGGGTAAATTTGGTAAACGAGGAAGCACTCAGAGTTTTATCGGATAATGCATTCCAAACCTCAACCATTCTTATTGCAAAGGCATGTCTTCTACAATTAAGATATTTATTCAATGCTGGAAGGCAGGGTTGTATATTTTTCCGAAAAAAACCTCGGCCTGTTTTTTTTTCAGTTTTTTTCCGGTTTTTTTTTAGTTTTTTTCCGCTTTTTTTCCTAAATCGCAGAAAAAACTCCAGCCCAAGTTATGAGTATCCTAGACTGCTTTTATTATTCCAAACGCTTTCTAGCGCCATCTTCAGTCTTTTCAGACCAGAAATACACGTGCTACATAGATATAAATCACGAAACAGGCATGAAACAGTCCCTGACAGGCTTCATCAATAAAACCCTATATGCAAATTTTCTTACAGCAGTTTGCATTTTTGTTTTATCCTACCAAATTTGGTCTTTTCTGTTGTTTTGAGTCAGTATGGCCTATTATACATAGCAAAAGTCAATTTTTGGTTAGAAAAATGACATAAATTAGCTATTTTTAGCTAGAGTTTTTTCCGCGATTTATGTTTTTTTCCAACCCTTAGGAAAAAAAACCGGTTTTTTTCGGAAATAAACGGAAAAAACACCGGAAAAAACACACCTCACATCCCTGCTGGAAGGTACTGTTGCTAAGTAAATTTATTTGAAATATAATTAAATTATAATTTACTTACCATATGCCCAGAGAAATATATTTATATTAAAATTTACTTACCATATCTGAGAGAAATTAAATTTAATTAAAATTTACTTACCACATTTAATTAAATTAAGTACATTAAGTATATTTAAAATAGGCCTTATTTTGGCGCCTAACACCTTCAGCTTTGCTTCCATCTAGGATGCTATAACAGTTATCTAGAATGAAAACTAAACGAGGGTGTCACAGGTTAAGTCCAAAAGAGACATAGACAAAGGGAGCTGAGGGTGAGAGGGTTTGCCCGCCTCAAGCTCTGACCTACAGCCTCTCAGGCTACCGCTACCTCCTTCAGGATTTTTGGAAAAACATGATGATAAAAGTGTGCCTAGGTTAGGTGTGAATTAGCTCAGACTTAGGGCCCGACCGGATATCCGGATCAGGATCCGGATCCGGCCAGATATGGCCATATCCGGATCCGGTACCGGATCCGGATATTACCTGCCGGATATGCCGGATATCAGTCACAGATGAGAAAACGTGATTTTTTACGTATTTGAACATAAAATTAGATTAGTTCGTCATTTTAGGATATTTTTCGCTATTTAACTGCACAAAATGCTAAAAACCCACTCTCAAAATATCACCCGAGTGCGGAATCGCTTTGCACATACATTGTACATCACTGGTGGTTTATCTTTGCCACTTAGAGTAAGGCTTCTTGTAAACCCTTTTTTACCTGTACAATATGTCCCTATTTGTCTTCTTCTTACTTATTGGCTTGCTCAGGATTTTGCAAAAGGAAGTATTAAATTCTTAGATCTCTGGTTGAGCCACGGCCCAATCAGGGCGAGAAAATTTGAACAAAATTAGCTTGAAAAACGCTTTTGAAAGCATTCTCAGTATAGTATTAACAGAAATTAGGAGGTATTGTAGTCTGAAGAGGTCTGGTTGGGCACTGGCCCAAGCAGGGCGAGAAAATTTTGAAAAATTAGCCTTACACGCTTTTTTAAGGAACAAATCGGTCTAAAACTACCATTTGATACCTTCTGTTTGTACCTGATACCTGTACCTATTTCAGTCCAAAAATACCCAAAATCAGGTAGGTACATTTCGAAAGTACCCGATCAGGTATTGACCCGATTGACCAAATAGGCTGAAATTTTGACCATAGGTACCAAAATTCGGGGAATTTTATATGTTAAAGTGTGGTGCACTAGGCTTGACTCATTCCCGAGAAATTTCAAAAAAGTGAAATTTGGTAATTGCAATAGTGAAAGCCGGTCAGCGAAAAATGGAAACATTTCCTTTTCCTGTATCTTTCCTAATTTTTGTCGGAATTGGATGAAATTTGGAGTGTGAACGCAGAAGTACAGGGTAATTCGTGTGTAAAAAATTGACGCATGAACTCCAACGCTATCGTTAGAGTTTAGGCGATAATGTAATATAACGTTTTTTTGGTGACCGGCATTCGCTATTGAAATTACCAACTTTCACTTTTTTTGAAATTTCTCGAGAATTAGTAAGTCTAGTGCACCAAACTTTAACACATAAAATTCCCCGAATTTTGGAACCTATAGTCCAAATTTCGGCCTATTTAGTCAAAATTTGCGGAATGGCAGTAAAAAGAAATGTGATCATTTTTTGAGACACCCTGTATGTGGTTTATTGCATTGTAAAAAATTTTAAGTTGATCAATGATATCCGGCATATCCGGATCCGGTAGAAATTTGTATCCGGTCGGGCCCTACTCAGACTAGCTTATTTCAACCTACTTAAACAAAAAATAACCCAAAAAACCTTGATTCTAGCGAAAAATCGGACTTTTTGAATTACCATCTCTCAACCCCTGTCACCCACCGCTACACCCTTCAGCCACCCCCTCAGAATTTGAAAATTTATCACCCCTCAGCCGAAATGATAGCCGATATCTGCCAACAGTAATAATGCCAGTTTGTCAGAATTAGAACCTCAACCTCAAGTGGCTTTTCAGTCAGTTTTTGCTTGCTTCCACAACAGACAATGCCTGTGAGCAGGGTTGTATATTTTCCGAAAAAATCCTCGGCCTGTTTTTTTCCAGTTTTTTTCCGGTTTTTTTCCGGTTTTTTTCCTAAATCGCGGAAAAAAACTCCAGCCCAAGTTCTGAGTATCCTAGGCTGGTTTTATGATTCCTAACGCTTTCTAGCGCCTTCCTCAGTCTTGTTAGACCAGAAATACACGTGTTACATTGATATAAATCACGAAACAGGCATGAAACAGTGCCTGACAGTTTCCATAAATAACGCTATATGCAAATTTTCTTACAGCAGTTTGCATTTTTGTTTTTTCATGCCAAATTTGGTCTTTTTTGTTGTTTTTCTAACAGTTTTGAGTCAGTATGGCCTATTATACATAGCAAAAGTCCATTTTTTTAACGAAAAATGACGTAAATTAGCTATTTTTAGCTTGAGTTTTTTTCCGCGATTTATGTTTTTTTCCGACCCTTAGGAAAAAAACCGGTTTTTTTTCGGAAAAAAACAGTTTTTTTCCGGTGTTTTTTTCCCACCTCACATCCCTGCCTGTGAGTCTGAACATGTGCTATCAAATAGCAAAACTGGCTGAAAAGTACCTAATATCCACTCTTAGCTTGGCAGATAAATTGGAGTAGTTTGTTTTGTGGGAGATTAAGAGAAACAAGCGCAAAGATGAGAGGCGGTGGATGGGCGGGCGGAAAATTGTACTGTAGGTATGGCTTCCCATTGAAAGGTATAAATACCGAAAGCAGACACTCACACAGCACTTGCATGCTGTTAAAAAGGTTCAGCAATATCTAGATAAGTGTGTAAGTAAATTAAGTATATTTTAAGCAAATTAAGTAAATTATTTTTGGTAAGTATAATTTACAAATTATAATTATAATTAACTTTCCCTATTTTTGTAGAAATTTAATTTAATTATAATTTACTTACCAACTAATTTACTTGTATTAGTAAATTTCTAAAAAATATAATTAAAATTAAAATTATAATTTACTTAGCAACAGTACTGGAAGGTACAGTCCTCGATTGTTTGTTCAGGTCAAGTAAGTAATTGGTTTGAAAAAGTCATCGAATTCCAAGTCAACTAAGCCATAAAAAATTCGGTAAACATATTGCAAGTCAATTTCTAGACATCGTTTTTCTAACGTTTCTAAATTGAATAATTTCAAACGTTCAAAACATTGCCCTTGTCCCTGGTATGAATTGAGGCGATAGGTAAACGACCGCTGAATGCTCTCGAGTACTTGTTTATCCTTTACCTTAAATGGATTCCAAGCGGGTGATGCATATTCTAATGTTGATCTAACGAATGTTTTATACATCTGCAACATAAAACTTTTGTTTCTGGTTGCAAACACTTTAAACATTACAGCAATTTTTGCAGAAGCTTCTTTAGCGATGTTCGCACAGTGCCTAGAAAAGCTAAGGTATGGCCAGTGGTCTCGTCCGACAAGCACTCCAAGGTCTCTAATTTCGTCTACTCTTTGTACAGTTACACCATTTAGTTCATAATCTATTTTGGGATTTCCGTTTCCAAGATGCAGTACCTGACATTTTTGCAATGCCAAGCGCAGTTTTACTGCTTCACACCAATCAACAATTTTGATCCACTAGTATTACTAATTTTTGTTGTACTATACTATAGTAAAATAACAGTAGTTCAAAATGTTCAGTCAACCTGAAATAAATTGTGCAAAATGCTGTACCATGATCACTGTTTGACTTAAGGCTGCTGCGCTTGTTAATTGTTTTGGGGGAATGGGCCATCTTTTGAATTCGTGTGATTTTATGGGGCCGCGTTTCATTATGGTCTGACAACCATGGATACTGTAGTTACCATCATTCAGACTCTTGCAATCATGCAGAGAATTTTTATGAGCAGGAAAACCTCCGATTTCTTGTCTTCGTATACTAGTCATAATAACACTAGTTTAAACTTTTGCACCACACTGTATATGTGTTCCTTTGTAGCACATCAGTCATGTCAGACACTATTACTGAAAGTCCAACTGTGCTTGACTGTGCCAACAAGCCTGTTGTGTGGACTTCTGTTGGCCGGCCAGCCAGCCAAGTAGGTTGCTATCTGAAGAATACACTTGAATGGATATATTCTTTGAAAACTCGTGAAAAACAGGTGTTCGCACAAAACGGAGAAGACGGTATTACACAGGCTATTTTCGAACGCATTGGAGAGGGAAACAAGTATTTTGTGGAATTCGGTGTACAAAATGGAACGCAATGCAATACCAGATTTCTCAGGTACACATTTTAATTTTTTGAGGTCTAATATTGTTAGTAACTAACTAGGTAAGACTAGCTGGCATGGTGGCTCAACAATCAAATAGGGTTTTGGGATCAAATCCAAAGTAAGGTTTGCTACCTTTTTTGGGGTAAAAAGTGTTTTTTTACCATTATTCTAATTCTGGGGGAAATGGCTTAGCTGACCTCAGGTGTGTTGAATTGCTTTGCCAGTTGCCCTAGGTCCATTGCCAGTTTGGAAGAAAATATTTTTCGATAATGTTTACCAAGGACTTAAATGCTAAGCAAATCGCTATGTAAAGTACAAACACATGAAACACCAACACCGCAATTAAGCCCCGCCCAATCATCACTACCATCTGATTACTCTATAAAGAGATATAAAGCAAAAAGATAGCAGATCTGTAGGCAGGACGATTTCATTCTAGGCTTCACAGGTATAAAACCCCCGAGTTTTCAATAACTCAGGCACAGCAAAATAACTGATCAGCCGAATGATGCTGTTCCCAGGTTTCGCCTGTAAACTCTGGACCTGAGCAACAGTTCAGTGGTTCGGGCTTCCTCAGCAGAGGCACCACTGAAAATAAAGCTGAAAAAGTACAGCACACACTCCTCTGGTGACATGCCATTTGTGCATACTGGATGTTGCCTTGAAGACTAATAAACATCAAGGTAAATCATTCAGCAAGTAGCACAGGGATAGCCGCATCAGAAAGGAGCACATTGACAACAGCACAGACAAAAATGAAGGGCATAGTCATCATCTGGGCACTCATTTCGGCAGAGGTACAATGTAGAGGCAATAGGAGCATAACAGAATGAAGAGCCCAGTTCTGTTGTCACTTATAAAGGCTACTCTGACCCCAAT
The DNA here is from genome assembly GCA_030248155.1 of Sabatieria punctata. NCBI lineage: Eukaryota > Metazoa > Nematoda > Chromadorea > Araeolaimida > Comesomatidae > Sabatieria > Sabatieria punctata. The sequence goes on along the minus strand of JASANB010002904.1, from coordinate 54,809 downwards.
ATCCCCTTGATACCTACCTTTTTGGCTGATGTCTTTTTACTTTTTCGGGGGCGTGATGTCAGCCGCGTCCCAAAAAGTTTTTTCCAAATGTCGACCTCCCGGAGACATCCGCCGTATTTTTAGGGGAAAGGACGCCTTACCGGCTGACGTCATTTTTGAGGAAGTACGTCAGCACCTGTCGGTGGTCCCCGACAGAAAAGGGACGATAGACATCCTAAGTGGAGATGTAGGTATAGGGGACGTATTCACAGAGTATGTTTGACAAAACTGACCAACCCTAAATGGTCGAAATTATATTTATGGCCCAGCTGGACAACTGTGAATGCTTAAAATTTATCTCGAATGATGTTTGACTGAATTGCTAAATGACAAGTAAAATTTTATTGAGATGTAGTCTATCAAAAGGTTTTTTTCTGTGATGTGATGGATTTTAGCCAAGCTTCTGTCAGAGACAAATTCAATTCATTGCTTGTTCTGCGCACCGTTAACGCTGGCATGGAGCTAGAGGGGAATATCAACTTTGGTTGCCGACAGCAAGCGGTAGCAGAAACATTTTTGGCAGGACAAGAAATTCTGGAACAGACTGTTTTCTAAACTAAAACAAACTTATAAACTAAAAAATGCGCTACTGCTTTTCTAAACACTGACCGGTGGTGGACTGTTTGCCCAATAAAAGTGCCTTTCTAATACTGGTTCAATACGAGTTCATCCATGTGTACTGTAGGGCCAAACAGCGAGTTCCAAACTGCAATTGTAGCTAAAAACAATTGCTGTTTCCAATGTCCCCTAGAGACGTGTCACATCTCCTAGCTCTAGGGATGTCCATCCCAAAAGGGATCTGATGCAGAAATAATTTTTTTGGGAACTCTCTCTACCAGCGACAAAAGGATGTCCGACATCCTAATCGCGAGGAACACGACCGGTCTACGCCCTCGGGGCATCCGCCGTCGAGGGCTTCGACCAAAAATGCTGATGTCAAAAACGCGGTCGGCGTCCTAGGCCCGAGGACGAAGACCGTCGTAAAAGCGACATGGTAGGTATCAAGGGGATATCATCAAGTTACCCACCATAAATATCAAGATAAGATGTGGGCTGTCTTCTTTGTTGTTTGAACCAAATTGGCCCAGGTGTATTTCACGTGTGGCAAAGTGGCCCTATTTATGACTAATTGCCTGGTCTGTCCATTTGTCTGCAATTGTGTGGGTACATAGTTGGAAATGCGTGTGCATGTACATGGCAATAATACACCCAGAATGGTCGCCAATCAATTCTGGGGTTGTAAACCTGTAGCACAAAGCTACAGAGAAATACATGAACTATATTTAGCAAGCAGGAATACACCCAGGGTAGTTGCCAAGCAGCCCTGGGGTTGTAAACCACCTAGCCGAAGCTAGGGAAACACAAAGCCGAGAAGATTGAGCAGGCACGATACATACACCCAGATTGGTTGCCAGCCAATACGGGGGTTTCTTCAAACGCTTAAATGAAGAGCAAATATAAAGAACAGACAAAATGCCACCCAGAATAGGCTGCCAGCCTAAACTGGGGTTGTAAACCACCCAGCCAAGCTGGGGTTGGATTAACTAAAAATGTGTGTAAAGAATGTGTTTATATTTGCTTTTGAAGTGAGTCCGAATTTTGCTATTAGAGCTGTATATTTCTTAGAAAACTTCAGAAAGGTTCTATCAGTTTGGTTTCTTCAAAGCCATTAGCTTGAAAATCTTGGAAAAGTTCTTTGACTTTGTTCCTAAAAGATTGAGTATCTGTGGATATTCTTGCAAATCTGACCAATTGTGCAAAAAAGCAGTTATAACCAATGTTACTGTGTACATTACTGTCTGAAAATGTGTACTTGGTTACCTTGAAGTTAAAATAATCTGTTTTATTGTATACCTTCACCCTAATTTCGTTGCCTACTCTAATTTGTAAATCCAAAAAGCTGCATTCATTGGTTTTGGCAGATGTTTTTTCCAGTAAAAGATTTGTTGGGTAAATCTTTTTAGCTATTTCATTAAACTGGGAACAATTGACACTGAGTATGTCGTCAACATACCTCACTGTCAAACCCAACTTTTTTGAAATGGTATAACTTTCGTTCTTAGACATGTAGCGGAACTCAAACATGGAAAGTGTCAGATTCGCTAAAAACGGTGAGACCGCACCTCCCATTGGACAGCCACAAATCTGGCGAAAAATTATACCCACAAAACAGACATATGTTTCATCCACCACATATCTAATACCCTCTTTTAAGAGCCACATTTTATAAAACCGGGGCAGGTCGGCGAACATGAAAAATTCTGACCTATAGTTTTTATTTGATAAATCGATAGGTCTATGGTAGAAAATAACACACGAAAAATATTTTCACTCGACTGTCACTAATATGCAAATTAGGGCCAAAAACGTGTTTTTCCAGCCAAATTCGGTGTTTCTTTTATTTCTCCCGCATGTGTTGACGGATCGGGCTGATATTTTCAGTAATAATGATAGGTATATTGAGTGTTGTACCCATAAAATTTGAAGAGGATCGGCCAAGGTTGAGCTCGCAAATTATAATTTTTTGGGTTCTGGTAAAAAATGGAATTTTACAAAAAAAGGTACATCGAAATTTTCGACCAAACTTTCAGTGTAGGTTGCTTAAGTGTCCCTCAAAGTAACCCTCTTTTCCCGTTTGTGGACTTTGTCTCTGTTTCGAGAAATTAGTGTTCGAATTTTCATGCACACATTGGTAGAAAAAAACCGGAATTTACTTCCAGCTTTTATAAGAGCAGACAGATCTTTTAGTGTTAGGTCTCGCTTGAAAGAGCGCGCAATGGCCGATCGATTGGTTGGTCGCCGGCTAGAAACAAACCACTGAGTCGGGTACTGTAAGAGTTTAAAGTGAGCGAGTCGACCACACTGCAATATTTTTCATGTTTTGAGTTTTATCATGTTGTTATCATGACTTTTGCCTCAAATTGGGATTGAAAAGAGTACATAAACTTTGGAGAAAGCTCAGCATGCCTCTAGTAAACTATTGTGAGGCAAAAAACATATCAAAAAAGGAGAAAATCGCAGTATGCTAACTGAACTCGCCCACCTTAAACTCTTCGAATACCCAACTCAGTGATTTCTTTTTGGTCGATGACAACTCAATCGATTGGTCCTTTGCGCGTTCTGTAAAATGAGGTTCAGTTCAGAGCTAACAGATCCGTCTGCTCCAACGAAATGTAAAGGTAAATTCGGGTCATCTTGTTTTTGGTTAGAAATTACTGTGCATTAAAAATGGATTGTTCTAGTGAAATATGAAAGCCGAATTTCTATAATTCTTGGACAGGGTAACCTTGTATGACACGCTACATACACTCCTTTTCACACTTTAGGAGTTTGCTTTGGTTCAGAGAAATTCGACTCTTATACCTCTTGACAAAAATTGAAACCCCAATCAGAGTGCTGAAAGGAAAACAGTCTTTGAAACTATCTGCTAGTACAAGTTTGTCAGAAACGCACAGAAAACTCAAAAGAGCAGTTATGTCAGATGAGGCGTCAAAGAAACGGCCGAAAACTTCTTCCCCTAAAGCAGCAAGGGCCAGAAAAGCCCTTAAAAGAAAAAATCAAGACCTTATGGCCCAACATGTGAACCAAACCAGAAATCGGAACAGCATCAAATCACCTTGATGAGAATTAGGCGATTCTGAGAATTGAGATTTGTGGTATAATTTATTATTATTTGGTTGTTGCTTGTATTATATTTTTAGGGCAAGACCAATCGTGCTAATTAGACTCTTTGCTTGAGCTATCAAGTGGACTTCTCGCAACCCTGCAGGAGAATTTTCCAGAAATAATCGGCTTTGGCTGTTGAGAAAATTTTACTCTTGTGTACTAATCAGTGTAAATTAGAATGGGACCCTGTGTTACTGCTTATAATAAACCATTGTCTTGTACATTTGCACTAAACTCGGAGGTTTCATACAAAGCTCGGCGTGCCTTTAACGACCATTTTTCAAAAGCTGACTATACTTGAAGAAGAGCCGTCAAACAAAACTCAAATCTGCCAATGTACAGCGTTTTCGAAAAGGTTCCATATCAATTGAGAGAGCCTTGAGGTGGCCAGCTGTGCGTTTCACATTCAGCTCTTTGATTAATGGTTGCTGAGGCGCGCTGAACCTTCTCCAAACTTAGCATTCACTTTCCATTTGGATTTCGAGGCAAAAGTCATGATAAACAACATTACAGAACTCAAAAACATGAGAAAATCGCAATGTGATCGACTCGCTCATTTTAAACTCTTACAGTACCCGACTCAGTGGTTTGTTTCTGGCCGGCGACCAATCAATCGATCGGCCATTGCGCGGTCTTTCAAGCTAGAGCGAACCCTAAAAGATCCGTCTGCTCTTACGAAAACTGGAAGTAAATTCCGGTTTTTTTCTACCAACGTGTGCATGAAAATTCGAACATCAATTTCTCGAAACAGAGACAAAGTCCACAAACGGGAAAAGAGGGTTTACTTTGAGGGACACTTAAGCAACCTACACTAAAAGTTTGGTCGAAAATTTCGATGTACCTTTTTTTGCAAAATTCGATTTTTTACAGGACCCCAAAATTTGCATCTCATTATAATTTGCGATCTCAACCTTGGCCGATCCTCTTCAAATTTTATAGGTACAACACCCACTATACCTAGAATTTTTACTGAAAATATCAGCCCGATCCGTCAACGCATGCGGGAGAAATAAAAGGAACACCGAATTTGGCTGGAAAAACACGTTTTTGGCTCTAATTTGCATATTAATGACAGTCGAGTGAAAATATTTCTCGTGTGTTATTTTCTCTCATAGACCTATCGATTTATCAAATAAAAACTATAGGTCAGAATTTTTCATGTTCGCCGGTTATTAGGGGACCCGCCCCGGTTTTATAAAATGTGGCTCTTAACTCACGTTTATTCAATACAGTGTAGTTCTTTAACCCTTACTGGCAGAAGCTACTCCATTTGGAGTAGTACCCAACATAGAATCATGCTTTTCAGAGCGTGATTGTGCACATGTTTCCCCACACAATCACACTTTGCGTGCGGCTGTTTGTTAGCCATAAATGTGATTGGAAAATGAAAGTGGAAAAAAGTGACTGGCCAGTCACGCGTCAATCACGTTTTGTTTTCAGTCTCTGCGCTGAGGAAAAGACTGCGGAATTGTTGACTTTATTTCTTCACTTGCCGCCCAAAAAACTGCTTCATCCCTCCTTACTTTTTTCTTTGCTCGCTGCCCTTTTAGCTAAGATAGAATTCAGTACGTTCCCCTTGAATTTCTTCACTTGCCTCCCAAATTTTCCTTTCCGTTTGCTTGCTGCTAAAAAAAACTCAGAAAAAATAGGTGTGTTTCTCTTGATTTTCTTCACCTGCCTCCCAAACAACTACTTTATTCTTCCTTTCTTTTCCATTTTCTTGCTGCCCTGATAGCTAAGATAAAATAGGTGTGTTTCGCTTATCTTTATGTTTAGCGTTGGACGCTTATTATTGTGCTGTTAAAGCTGAAATCAGAGCGGAAAAGTCCACCCTGAATAAAGACAGGGAACGCGTGATTGGCCAGTCACGCTTTTTTGAATATTTAAGATGCATTTTGCGAGAAAGTCAGCTTTGGTGCCGAAGAGAGGGGGCAAGCAGGGCCATCTCACGGATCTGGCTGATATTAATATCTATTAAAATAGAGCACAGTCAAAGACCAACGGTGCATGCCCGGCCACCAGCAACCCCCTAGAACCGGAGCTACACCCCCTCAAAGTTGGGTCGGCAGCAATTTTCGGGCTCATTTTAATAGCTCTGACACCCTCCATTCAAACGATCACCCTTCATTCGTTTCTTAAGCTAGGATCCCGACTCGCATATGGTTTTGTAGCTGGTCCAATGGCCTTTCATTTTCTGGTACTCCGGTTTCCAGATCATAGCTGGCTACCGAGAAATTCGCCGAAAACTGCGAAATTTCCACAAAATGCCACTCCGTTTTTTTCGAAAAATCTTTATAACTTTTTGTGCAAAGGCCCTGCCAAGCTAATGTCTTAACAAAAGTTAGGCATGAGTTGGCCAAACAAAATGAGCGCCCCAAAGTGTGCGGTTAGGGGGGGGGGTGTTTTGGCCTCTCAAAGGTGCTCGAAAAAAATTTTTTTCTGCAAAGCTTAGTGGTTAGCAAACTGTTATATGCAGTTTTGTGTGCTGAGTTCGCAAATGCATTCAGTTTAGCTAGATTCGCTCTGGATCGGGAGAAATTGGCGTCCAAAGTTGAGACCAACCCTATTTCTTGACTGGCACTACTCGCTAGTATGACCATTAACCGCGGTGCAGTGCAGTTTTTCTTATGTAGTTTTTGCTGCTGATTCCGAAAATAACTTTATTTTTGCTCTACGTTGCCTACTTTTGAAGATATCGGCATTTTTATGATTTGGGAAGAAAACGGCTGCATTTGCTATAACATGCTCGTTTGAAAGGTGACTCAATTCAGTCGCATCTAGGGTACAGAGCCATAAAAATTTATATTACCTAATGCAGTTTTTGCCGCTGATTACGAAAATGACATCTGTTTTTCAATCTGACTGCTCCTGAGCTACTTATGTAACTTTTATGCCCTGGTACTCAGACAATAAGTTATCTGTCAAATCTGGGGATAACATGGTATCTATCTGGTGCAGTTTTCTCCGCTGATTCAGAATATCACCATATTTTTGCACTACGGCCACTCTGTCGCAAGTTATGGACCTCCAAAGTTTCATTAAGAAACATGCTGTGAGAAGCCGTAATCCTAAAATAAATGTTCAGCATTCAAGCATTTCTGAAGGGAACCTTTTGTCAGTCAATAGTGTACCCGACCTATTTTGACCCGCTGAGTTCAAAAATGACCTTTGTTTTTCTCTACTGCTGTTCAATTTTGAGATATTACTGATCAAACAAAATTTGCATTGATATTCATATATCTCCAAAACGAGTAACTATAGATTAAAACAAACGCCATTTTTGAACTCAGCGGGTCAAAATAGGTCGGTTACACTATTGACTGACAAAAGGTTCCCTTCAGAAATTCTTGAATGCTGAACAATTATTTTAGGATTACGGCTTCTCACAGCATGTTTCTTAATGAAACTTTGGAGGTCCATAACTTGCGACAGAGGGGCCGTAGCGCAAAAGTATGGTGATATTCTGAATCAGCGGAGAAAACTGCACCAGATAGATACCATGTTATCCCCAGATTTGACAGATAACTTATTGTCTGAGTACCAGGGCATAAAGGTTACATAAGTAGCTCAGGAGCAGTCAGATTGAAAAACAGATGTCATTTTCGTAATCAGCGGTAAAAACTGCATTAGGTACTATAAATTCTTATGGCTCTGTACCCTAGATGCGACTGAATTGAGTCACCTTTCAACCGAGCATGTTATAGCAAGTGCAGCCGTTTTCTTCCCAAATCATAAAAATGCCGATATCTTCAAAAGTAGGCAACGCAGAGCAAAAAAATAAAGTTATTTTCGGAATCAGCAGCAAAAACTACATAAGAAAAACTGCATTGCACCGCAGTTAATAGTCATACTAGCGAGTAGTGCCAGTCAAGAAAAAGGGTTGGTCTCAACTTTGGACGCCAATTTCTCCCGATCCAGAGCGAATCTAGCTAAACTAAATGCATTTTCGAACTCAGCACACAAAACTGCATATAACAGTATGATAACAACTAAGCTTTGCAGAAAAAAATTTTTTCGAACACCTTTGAGAGGCCAAAACACCCCCCTCCCCCCTAACCGCACACTTTGGGGCGCTCATTTTGTTTGGCCAACTCATGCCTAACCTTTGTTAAGACATTAGCTTGGCAGGGCCTTTGCACAAAAAGTTATAAAGATTTTTCGAAAAAAAACGGAGTGGCATTTTGTGGAAATTTCGCAGTTTTCGGCCAATATCTCGGTAACCAGCTAAGATCTGGAAACGGGAGTACCAGAAAATGAAAGGCCATTAGACCAGCTACAAAACCATATGCGAGTCGGGATCCTAGCTTAAGAAACGAATGAAGGGTGATCGTTTGAATGGAGGGTGTCAGAGCTATTAAAATGAGCCCGAAAATTGCTGCCGACCCAACTTTGAGGGGTTGTAGCTCCGGTTCTAGGGGGTTGCTGGTGGCCGGGCATGCACCGTTGGTCTTCGACTATGCTCTATTTTAATAGATATAAATATCAGCCAGATCCGTGAGATGGGCCTGCTTGCCCCCTCAAAGCTGACTTTCTCGCAAAATGCATCTTAAGTGAATGCAAAAACATTGCCTGCATGATTACCAGTTCTTAGGCACGCTTTAAGTGCAGCTGTTATGCAGGCATTTGCCCCAAATTTTCGTGATTGCATGTCCCTATGGCCAGGCACGCAAAAAATTTCTGCGTCTAAGAGTTAAATTGTAATTGTTTGTATAAAAGGCCTTATAGGGTGAAAGAGCAAGTGCATCTTTGCCACTATTCTTAAAGCACAAGTCTATAAGAATGAAAATTTGTTCCTTGATGCCACTCTGCTTAATGCTAGTAAACAAACTAGCAAAATCACAAGTTAGAATAGTTTCTAAACACTTGTTAGATTTTGGAAAGTTATTAAATACATCCAAACTACTTCGGATAGACCATCTGCAGCTAATTCCTTTTCTTTCCTTGATGGTGTTACAATATTTTTCGAAGTGTTGTTCTAAAAATTGGAGTGCTTTCTTCATTAAAACCGAAGTAGCTTTAGTAGAGGATTTAGCTGCACCTGCTATAAACCTGAATTTGTATGGCGCTTTGTGTAGTTTTGGCATTGCAAACAAAATAGGAATAGTTTTGTCATGATCTTCAACTTTTTGTTTGTAATTTCAGTAGTTTTTACATGTCGACTGATAAGGATTTCTCTTTTAATACTGATTGGTTGCCTAATATAACTGGCTTATAATTTCCTACTGTGTTAACATTAATCCCTAATTCATTACACATGATTGACATGCAATATTTTTTAGAAATAAATATGTAATTATTGGAGGCTTTATCTGCTGGTGTAATTATATATTTTTGGTGTAGTTTGTTCAACTCTGTTTTAATAAGTAGTTTATTGCATTTTTTTTGAATTTGTTGCCTTTTGTTGCTATTACGATCTTTGTGATAAGCAATTCTATTGTCTACAATTTGCATAAATTTTTGGGTGAATTGTATAAAGCTTTCCTTTTGTATATTGTACCATTGTGCTAACCTAGCCAAAAAGTTTTCTAACGCAGTAATAAACAACATTCTTTGATGTGCAAATCATGTTGTTGCTAAAATTAGGAATGTATGTATGATTAGTAATGTAGCCTTTGAAGCAGTCTTTTGTGTCAAGTGCATTACAACATGAGCATCTAGCTTTGTCACATTTTAATGTTGCTTTACCATTACTGGCTGCAAACATGAAAGACTTTGTATCATCATTAAAAATGATAGGATAAGCAGTGTTTCTGTGGTACCTAGCATCCCTGTCGCTGCAACCAGTCGTATTACTGCCAACGGGACCGCGGTTGCCCATCCCACTAGACAGGACATTAGAAGCATGACCACCTGCACTGCCTAACGTCCCTACAGTGCAAGCTGGGTCCCCCGAGATTTTAGCACCCTCCTCACCGGGGTACTGGGGGCCATTTGTACATAGAAGACATTTGCATATGAAACTTGAGGTACTTGCAGAAAAAGCAAAAATTATGTTGTACTTGCAAGATAAAAGGGAGCAAAACAAATAGCCAAGTGCCTAATTTTTTGAGGTCTAATATTGTTAGTAACTAACTAGGTAAGACTACAGTCCCGCTCTCAAACAGCTCGACCAACAGCCAATATTGGCCAATATTGGCAAATATCGCCAACGAAGCCAACAGGCGCGCTGGGTCACCAACAGGACCCACAAATGACCCACACCAACAACAAAACGACAACACCGCCGCCAACAGACCGCCTTGGGGAATTGCGCGCGGCTGCCACGAGGTCTACTGCACCTGTTACAATTAATTAGCAAAACTTTCACACAAATTTAAGCACGTTTTATGACATTGTAGGGCCACCGTTATCTCCTACCAACATACCATACGGGTGTAGCCGTAGACGAATGTTTCGTCTTATGATTCGTCTTGGAATGGTCCACTACCAACCGTCATCGTGACGAATAGAAAGAGTTTTTTTGATGAACTGGAAAAATAATTGTTCCTCAAATGCAGTGACGAACCATAGGAATGGTCCACTCTATGTTTCGTCAAATGATTCGTCTTATGGTTCATCATTTTGACGATTTTGATGAACAGACATCATGGCTGCGCCCAGTAAATGGCGCTCTTTTTCTTCTTTTTTGGAGGAATTCAATTTTTCGTTTAATTGCAGCCTCATTTACTGCGAAATGGAGTCGGCAGTGAAGGAGGGAGTTGGAATGGTTTGAAGAACCAAAAAGTGATGAACCATTGAAGAACCATTAGAGGAACCATTGTTTAATGATTCGTCAATGGTTCATCATTTGGGCTGACGAAACATTTCTATAATTCGTCACACACTGACCAATCATTGCGACGCGCAAATGTTTCCAGTTCGTACGAAACATTTCAGCATACAAAAACGAATCATTGACGAATTTTGCGGTATGTTGGAATGAGTTATTTCAAGAAACCGGCCGCCGGTCAGTGCTTAGAAAGCAGTGCACGCAATTTTTTAGGTAAACCGGCCGCCGCTCAGCGCTTAGAAAGCAGTGCGCACAATTTTACCTCATTCCAACAAACCGCAAAATTCATCAATGGTTCGTTTCAGCCTGATGAATTGTTTTTGACGAATAGTTCTTCACGTTTTACGATTACTATTCTTCAAAAGATGATGAACTGAAGAAATTAGTCATCACAGAAATTGAGGAACAATTAAATAATGAATCTTCAACAAACTTTACTGGCAATTTTCCTTAGTTCAACCGAAAATGAAACGTGCCACAGACACATAAACTGACTGGGCTCGCCATGACAGTTAATCAGAAACTGTTCAGCATTGTCGTATAGTAAAAAGACCTATTTGTCAAGTTGAAGTGTTGGACCCTTCCAATGCATTTGATGAACAATAAAATAATTGATTGATGAGAAAATCTTGCAAAAGTCTTCAAAATGATGAATAGTAGTGGACCATTTCATGATGAATAGTATGATGACATGATGGCATACTGATATATCAGTATGGTTTGTTGGTAGGAGTTATTAGGTAACCCGGCCGCCGGTCGGTGCTTAGAATGCAGTGCGCGCAATTTTTTAGGTAAACCGGCCGCCGCTCAGCGCTTAGAAAGCAGTGCGCGCAATTTTATTAGGTAAACCGGCCGCCGGTCAGTGCTTAGAATGCAGTGCGCGCAATTTTATTAGGTAAACCGGCCGCCGGTCAGCGCTTAGAAAGCATTGCGCGCAATTTTATTAGGTAAACCGGCCGCCGGTCAGCGCTTAGAATGCAGTGCGCGCAATTTTATTAGGTAAACCGGCCGCCGGTCAGCGCTTAGAAAGCAGTGGTACCAGCAGCAGTAATAAGACCAAGTAGCGGCCAACAGTCAGATCGGCCTACACACCAACAGCAATTAACGTCGAGCCGGCACCCCATAAACACGGCCAACAATCGCGTGCAAAGAATGCCTGGTTGTTGGCCCAATTCTCGTCCAATTCTAGCAGTTGGTCGAGCTGTTTGAGAGCGGGACTGTAGCTGGCATGGTGGCTCAACAATCAAATAGGGTTTTGGGATCAAGTCCAAAGTAAGGTTTGCTACCTTTTTTGGGGTAAAAAGTGTTTTTTTACCATTATTCTAATTCTGGGGGAAATGGCTTAGCTGACCTCATGTGTGTTGAATGAACCCTAGGTCCATTGCCAGTTGTCCACTTTGAAAACTGGCAAATCACCTGGTCCGGACAAAATCCCCTCTCTATTTCTGAGTGAGTGTACATTTGTTTTGGCTTCCGCTGTGACTGAACTGTTTAATCGTTCGCTGGAGGAAGGGGAAGTACCAGAGCAGTGGAAATCTGCCTTTGTGTCACCAGTTCCTAAGTGCCATCCACCCAAATCTTCCAAAGACTTTAGACCAATTGTTCTGCTTAACATCATTTCAAAAGTGCTTGAGAGGCACATCAATCACTTACTATGGTCCTATTTGCGGGGGAAAATTTTCAACAATCAGTTTGGCTTTTGAGCAACCAGATCCACAACTGATGCCTGGCAAACTTTATCCATTCGGTGGCTGATGGACTGAATCAAACAACCAAAGTTGCAGCAGTCTTTTTCGATATTAAGGCTGCATCTGATCAGGTGCCCCATGCTGTCTTGCTGCTCTTTCTCTACAAGAACATTATTCTGTTCCGGACTGGCTGTTACAATGGCTTGCCTCCTACCTCTCGGACCAGAGGTATCAAGTGTGAATCAAGGAGTGTCTGTCCTGTGAGCATTCAGTGCTTAGCAGGGTGCCGCAGAGGAGCTGCCTCAGGCCTGACCTGTTTCTGGCATACATTGATGTGTTGGCCAAGCAAATGTACAGCAATGGTACTGCTCTATCAGGGGAAGCGCGTTTGCGCTTCACGGGGGTTTGTTGGTCATTTGCGGTCTATAAAGATTCTTAGACATCGTGTGGCGGGGCGGAAAATGCGCTGCCTCTATCAGGGTTGTATATTTTTCCGAAAAAAACCTCGGCCTGTTTTTTTCCAGTTTTTTTCCGGTTTTTTTCCTAAATCGCGGAAAAAACTCCAGCCCAAGTTCTGAGAATCCTAGGCTGGTTTTATGATTCCTAACGCTTTCTAGCGCCTTCCTCAGTCTTGACCAGAAATACACGTGTTACATTGATATAAATCACGAAACAGGCATGAAACAGTGCCTGACAGGTTCCATAAATAACGCTATATGCAAATTTTCTTACAGCAGTTTGCATTTTTGTTTTTTCATGCCAAATTTGGTCTTTTTTGTTGTTTTTCTAACAGTTTTGAGTCAGTATGGCCTATTATACATAGCAAAAGTCCATTTTTTAAACGAAAAATGACGTAAATTAGCTATTTTTAGCTTGAGTTTTTTTCCGCGATTTATGTTTTTTTCCGACCCTTAGGAAAAAAACCGGTTTTTTTCCGGAAAAAAAAACAGTTTTTTTCCGGTGTTTTTTTCCCACCTCACATCCCTGGCCTCTATTATGCTCAGGTTTTTTATTTTTCTCGTACCGGAGTTTTCCACTTATAAGACCTGGTCTTATAACTGGAAAATGCCCAAATTTAGGGTCACTTTTTGGCGCCCTTTTGAAGACCATGGTCTTCTAACTGGAAAATGTTATTTCACTGCAAACATGGGTTTTTGGCCAAAAGTTTGGAATTTGTTTTTCACCTAGATTGTTGTTCCAGACATGCCTGACCATTTTACGCTTGACTTGTAAAACTTTACTTGAAATTACAAAAAGGAATGTTGTATTGAAGCATAGCAGGTACTGTATTGTGTTCAAAACAAAAATCAGAATCATGTTTTACCTATATTATGTACTTCTGCCTTTGTTTTTTCACGATGGACAGCTTTTGTTTAGTTTAAAAACAGATAATTGTGTGCTAAAATCGATAAAATTTAACTAAGACCATGGTCTTTTAACTGGAAAATGGGTGTCAATGAACCCAGTTTTCTGACCACCTATTAGAAGACCATGGTCTTATAACTGGAAACAAAAACCTATTATAAGACCATGGTCTTCTAACTATGGTGGTCTTATAAGCGGAAATCTCCGGTATTTTGTGACAAAAAGGGGTCATTTTTGGGTGTTTCTTTTAGCTGTAACTTTTGCGTTTGTGAACGGATCTGGCTGGTTTCTGCAGAAGTTATATAACTTTTTGGGCTCTATCTTTTGTGAAATTTTCAGGAAAATCGTGTCATTCGTTTTGGATTTCAAAAAGATTTTTTTGTGAGGGGGGATCCTCCGGGTCACTTTTTTAGCAGTTTTTCGAGTTTTTTACATGCTTCTTTAGGTCTTTTGGGTTCGTCTTTTATATCAAAATGTTCGCCATTTTGGGGGAAATCTGATGGTGTTTTTAGTTTCTGTGTAGTATTTTTAGTTTTTGAGTTATTTTCGATGCAATTTTTCAGTTTTTGCGCAACTAATTGCCCAACGAGGGAATTTGTGGTATCTTTGAAAATTTCAGGGTTATATTAGGTTGTTATGGTCTTCAATGCAAGAATTGGTGGAGTTGTCCACCTACTCCTGAACATGAGCTATGGCTGTTTGAACATAGGGTGGTTTTGTATTTTTTCCGAATTTATCTAGCTGTAACATTTGCATGTGTGAACCGATCTGGCTGGTTTCTGCAGAAGTTGTAGAGGCTGTTGAGTTGTACGTTTTCTGAAATTTTCAGGGAAATCCATTCATTGGTTTTGAATTGAGGACCTGAAAATTTTTTGTTCGCGGGACGGAATTGTCCTAGTTTGTATTTTTTTTCGAGTTTTTTACATGTTTTTTGGCTGTTTTGGATTTATGTTTTATATCAAAATGTTCGCCATTTTGCGGGGAATCTGATGGTGCTTTTAGTTTTTCCGTAGTGTTTTTGGTTTTTGAGTTATTTTCGATTGAATTTTTCGATTTTGGCGGAATTTATTGCGGAACGAGGGAAGGAGTGGCATCTTAAAAATTTCAGGGTTATATTAGCTTATTATACCCTTCAATGCAAGAATGGGTGGAGTTGACCACCTACTCCTGAACTTGACCTATGGCCGTTTGAAGATAGGGTGGTTTGTGTATTTAAGCCAAAAAAACGCCTATATTGCCTTAAATACTTAAATAAGCGAAAATTGTCTCCCTCTGGGAGGGGGCTGGGGAAGGGGGTATGGGCAGGCGAGGGGGGTAAACCCCTTACCCCCTGGCCCATGTATGGCTGTAACTTTATAGAAAATTTTCAAACGGCAGTATGTGATTCAGTTAGAATTAAAATTTAAACAAAACTTTTCAAATGACAGTATGTAACAGGGGGTCTGGGGGTCTCCCCCACCCGACTTAGGCCAGACCCCCCGGATGGGGGACCCCTGCCCCCGATGTGATTTTCCGACCCCCCTCCGATTTTCTGGCAAGTAATTTTTTGAGCAAATTTCTGCAATTTTTTACAATTTCAGACACAAAAATTGCCAAAATCGCGTGCAAAACAGCACTTTTTAGCTGTATTTCAGCCCAAATTAGCGATTTTTTACGATTTTCAGCCAAGAAATTGCGATTTTTTCGATTTTTGAGCGTTTTTTAGTGCCCAACCCCCTCCCCCTTCGGCGGATGAGCTGTTACATGTATGGCATGTAATCCAGTGAGAAGTAGTAAATTTTCAAATGACAGTATGTGATTCAGTGAGAAGTAGCATCGTCATAAAATTTAAACAAAACTTTTCGAATGTAATCTAGGGGGAAGTAGCATTGTGGTAAAATTGACAGAAATTTTTATGCGACAGTATGTAATCCAGCCAGAAGTACGATTGTGATAAAATTTAAAGAAAACTTTTCAAACAACAGTATGTAATCCAGCGAGAAGTAGCATTGTGGGAAAATTGAAAGAAAATTTTCAAACGACAGTATGCGATTCAGTGAGAAGTAGCATCGTGATAAAAATTTTTAAAAATTTTCAAATGACAGTATGTAATCCAGTGAGAGGTAGCATAGTGGTAAAATTTAAACTAACTTTTCAAACGACAGTATGTGATTTAGTGAGAAGTACCATCGTGATAAAATTTAAACAAAAATTTTTAAATGACAGTATGTACTGTAATTCAGTGAGAAGTACCCTACCATTATACATCATGATAAAAATTGGACAAGATGTGCTGTTAAGTTATCCCATCGTGGAAATGCATACAATTGGGGTCAAGGGAAACAAGAAAAAAGTTTCTTAGTACTGCTGTTACGTTCTTGTATTTTTTTTAGAAAGGAAGGAAAGTTTATCATCTACAACACATACATACGTAGCAACGAGTGTAGAAAAGAAAACACAGAAAATAGCCAAAATCATTACAGACGCATAGTTCCATAATTTTCTTTGTTTAGTGCAAGGATTATTGCAGAAGAAGAGGAAGGGAAGGGCCCATTGGCCTCTTAATCCCACCTGTCATTACTCAAAAAGTCTCCCAAGTTAGCTAGGTTTTGAAGTTAGCTAGGGGTTTCCCTAAACTGTCTCACTCATGGGGTATGGTGTCTCGTGTAAAGGGAGGGATATCTCTGCAAAGTATTCCCCATCACAATAGGGAATATATTAATAACGTGGGTTTGTTGGTGTCAGTATCCAAGATGTAAAGAATAGGATATCAACTTTAGCTCCAAACCCCAACTAGCCAACAAACCCACCCCGCGCAAAGGCAATCGCCACGGCACTGCTGAATGCGTCTGAGTCGTGTGCATCTTGTCTTGCGCTTATGGCTTACTAACGCCAGTTGTTTTCTGTTCTACGGACCGATTCTAGGTCAAAATGCCCCCCGCCATGGAATAAGGGTCCCGACCACCCAGATGGCCAAATCTGAGCCTAAGGCTCCTGGCCCGGTAGCCAGCTCGCTTCAACCGTTTTTCGTTTATGCAGGCAGTGTAAATTTTATGATCGAATAAAAGAACTAGATTTTGGAGTTTGCAGAGCTTAGATTGATGGCTGTTGAATAAGGGTCGTGACCAACCAGACAACAACGCTTGCCACTGAAGGTCGATTGCGCAAAACAATTCCATGGAAAAGCGATACCACAGAGTTGATTACAGTATGTCCCTGGCCAAACGTTACATCTAGTAGAACAAGTAGATACAATAGCAAAGATCGATCTACATACTGTATGGTTGGTCATAGTTTTCATTGCAAGCAAATGCATTCTATGTCTAGAAAAGAAGTAATTCTTGACATAATAATAAACTTTGAAACTTTGAAACTTTATTCCTGCACACGATTTAGCAGAGCTAGTCACATGAAAAACACGAATGTAGATCATGACGTGTGAGGATAAAACAATATGTGTGGACTGTAACAGTGGTGAACAAGACTAGCACAAAGATTTGTCATAGAAAGCTTTCAGACGAGATTTAAAAACAGACAAAGAGACTGGTTCCAAGCAGTTCAAACGCAGATTTATAAACGCTTCATTCAGCAGAGATGGTGCGCGGTGTGAGGTAATACTCGGATTGCCCCAAAAACTCATTGTCATGGGTTAAATACGGAAAGACAAAGATGATATTAAAGAGCACTACTTAATTTTCAGTGGAACGCCATAGCCTGAAATTCCTTGAAACATTTGTATACTTATAATATAAACTGAATGATATTCCATAAACGACATCATTCCACAAGAAAGACTGGGGGTAAGCTGAGAGCTTAGGACATCATAACCTAAAAAAGAAGCATGATTATTGCTTTGTTTATAATTTATCACTTTTAGGCAAAATTATTGCTGCTTTATTAGTATGACTGATTGCATAATATAGTCAGTTGAGCAATGTCCCAATGGCCATGTTAAAGAAGCATGAATGGACTTGCCTGCTTGCCTAGAACAGTGCCCAGAAGCAACCATATTTATTTAGGCAAAAACATAAAGCAACGTCGCTTTAATGAGAGGGAGTCCTGCAAAACACTCAACGCGATTTGGTGTGGAGGTGTACAGAGTGTTTACCATATACAGAGTCAGTGATGCTTAAGCTGTAATTAGGAACTGTGACTTTTCAACCAATCTTTTATATTGATAATAATATTTATGTTGTTCCTCACTAAAATATGGTATGGGCCAAAAAATGTCCACCCCTATTCATACATGTAACAGGTCATCCGCCGATGGGGGGAGGGGGGGTTGGGGGGGGGTCTGGCGCCGGCCGGGGGGGGTCTGAGCCAAAATTTTGGGGGGGGGGTGGGCACTAAAAACGCTCAAAAATCGAAAAAATCGCAATTTTTTTGCTAAAAATTGCCAAAAATGGCTAATTTGGTCTGAAATACAGCTAAAAAGTGCTGTTTTGCAGGCGATTTTGGCAATTTTTGTGTGTGAAATTGTAAAAAATTGCAAAAATTTGCTCGAAAATTTACTTGCCAGAAAAATCGGAGGGGGGGGGGTCGGTGAAATCGTCTCGGGGGGGGATCCGGGGGGGGTCTGGCCTAAGTCGGGTGGGGGGCAGACCCCGCAGACCCCCCTGTTACATGTATGCCCCTATTTACGAACTTCACTTAACAGATTTGTTCTCAGTCATTTGTTTGTCGATTTGGCTCAACCTTCTAGGATTAATTAACAATACAACTGGGTGGACACTGCGCTAGTTTGGTGCGAAAATTCCAAATCGTTCCGGTTTTATTACCAAAAAACTAAGATTTATGGTGGTCCATGCAAACTTCAATTTTTTCGGCATTTCAAAGACTATAGTTATGAAACTTGCAGGAATGATTGATGTTGGCATTGGCATAACATACTGAGTTGGCAGCCATGTAGCTCCAATGGGAGCAAAATTTGGGAATTTGGACGTGATATTTGAACTCTATTGCACATGATAGAAACGTTCCCCACAGTGTTTTTGAAAAATCGAAAATTTTCAGATTCGTCATTTCACCAGTTTTATGAAGAAAAGTGACATTTTGTCACATTTTTGAAATTCTCCAATTTTAGGGCCCTTTGAGCTGCAGCACTGGACCGGTAATACAAAGATGCTGTGTTCGATTCCCAGCTACGCCATTGCACATGATTACACACACAGTTTTTCACCTTTCATTCAATTTGGCTACACTAGTTCAGCTTGAGTTTTATGCTTGTGGCTTCTATCGGCTCCTCATTACTGGCTAGCTTTCTCAAATACTGAGTTTAAGGTGTTAGTCTGGCATCGGTGTGTAGCTTAGTGGTTAGAGCACTGGACTGGTAATCCAAAGGTGCTGGGTTGGATTCCCAGCTACGCCATTGCACCTGCCTAACTTTTTCACCTTTCATTC
Organism: Sabatieria punctata; assembly: GCA_030248155.1. Taxonomy (NCBI): domain Eukaryota; kingdom Metazoa; phylum Nematoda; class Chromadorea; order Araeolaimida; family Comesomatidae; genus Sabatieria; species Sabatieria punctata. Next base: position 35,903 of record JASANB010002904.1, on the reverse strand, counting down.
AATAGGGCTACCCACTCAGTATGTTATGCCCAATGGCAACATCAATCATTCCTGCAAATTTCAGACCCATATTCTTTGAATTAGCGAAAATTTTGAAGTTTCTGTGGACCATCTTGATTCTTAGTTTTTGCATCATAAAATCAGAACATGTTGGAATTTGCTCACCAAGCTTGCACAGTATCTACCCAGTTATATTGGTAATTAATCCTGAAAATTTGAGCCAAATTGATAAACAAATGACTGAGAACAAATCGTTCGAGTAAAGTTTGAAAACGGGGGGTGGACATTTTTTGGGCTGTACTGTAGATTGACATATATTCTTTTGATTTCTTTAAGATAATTTTGCGGTATACTATTTACCTACTAAATGCTTTTTCTTTCAGTCCAAAATAATGAAAATATGGAAAAGATTTGTGACTCAGTACTAATATGGTGCAATAGGTGCATCTAAAATTTAGTTCATTTATTCTATCAATACAACACATGTATAAACGAAATGCAACCGCGGCATGAGCCTTTGGCTTAGGCTCAGGTTTGGCTATCTGGGTGGTCGGGACCCTTATTCAGTGGATCCATGGTGGGGGGCATTTTGACCTAGAATCGATCCGTAGAACAGAAAACAACTGGCGTTAGTAAGCCATAAGCGCAAGACAAGATGCACACGACTCAGACGCATTCAGCAGTGCCGTGGCGATTGCCTTTGCGTGGGGTGGGTTTGTTGGCTAGTTGGGGTTTGGAGCTAAAGTTGATATCCTATTCTTTACATCTTGGATACTGACACCAACAAACCCACGTTATTAATATATTCCCTATTGTGATGGGGAATACTTTGCAGAGATATCTCTACGCCAACGATTCGTGTTTAGTTTGAGCAGTTAGGTCTGTGAACTATGAAAGAGCTGTCCAAGATGACATCGATCTATTTTCCAAAACAATAAACTCCCTTAAACTTACTCTTTCTACTACCAAAACCAAATACTTGGCATTTAGTCTCCATCCACATCTCCCAAAACTTTCTAAAACACTTACTTTGGAGGGGTCTGACAAGTAGCAAGTTGAAGTGTGCAAGTATCTCGGTGTGTTAGTGGATCGACGACTGTTGTTGATGGAGGAAACTGAGAAAGTCTGTCCAGGCCGAACAGGCTTTGGGTGCTCTGTTCAGACTTTTCCAGGGTGCCTCTCCGCTCTGTCTTTGTGCGCGTGCATTCTGGTGTGATTCTCGAACAAAGTTGCAAAACGTGCAATACTTTTTCCTCAAATGGTGTTGTGAACACTCATGAGCTTTTGGTGTGCAGTTGAGTGGGCATGTCCTATGTTTTTATTGCTGGTGCATGTTTCTGGAATATTCTATACACAAAGCCCGATCACAAAATTCTGTTCAATGCCCGATCGCTATTCTCTAAAAAGGCTGACCTAGTTTACGCCTGTTCAATTCACGCTAACGTGTTCTCTCTTGTCACAGAAACCTGGTTGAATAACGACATTCTGGACTTTGCATTTAGTGATGCATTGTGCTTGCACGCTGTCTTGAGATGTGATGACCAACACAGACTAGGAAGTGGAGGTGGTGTGGCTATTCTGATCCCTAATATCTCTTTGCGGCACGATCTGGACATATTTGTCCAAATAAGTTATATCTATAAGTTATGGTGGTTTTGTTATGCATAACTTTTGCACATAAGTTATGACCTCGCCAAAACGCAGTTATGGCCATAATTATGCTCGCCGGATAACCATAGTTATTGGCCAGGCGTGAAGATTCCCGCTTGCGCAACAACCTGCCCTATAACTTATGACTTGGCCAGAGAATAACTTATGTTGTGTGACTGACTTGGCCAGAGAATAACTTGCTCGAATTTAACTAGCTAGCTTGAATAATGTTGTGTGCTTGCCTGGCTCTACACTACAGAATGGACTTATCGGAATGTTCTAAACATAACAATAGTTTAATGCTAAGAGTAACATTAGCCGATTCGGCTATCGGCTAAAATTCAAACTTCAGATGCAATTAAAAGTGAGCAGCAGACAAACAAATAAAGTTATACCTCTAGCGGTCAATTTCCTATGCCTTCCTGACAGGGCTTCATGATTTTGTATTTTTCTTGGCTAATCTAACTAATTCACTACTAAGTATTATTTTCTGCTGCTTTCTTATTCTCTGTCTTGCCGTTCCCGGCGGGCTTCAAAAAGACCGAATGAGCTGGAATGCAATGTAATGCCTAAACACTAGCACCTTTGTGCACAATCACCCGCGGTCCGAACAAATTTGTGTTAGTCTAGACTCTGGTAGTGGTCAACAACACATGCTAAGACAAAGCGTTCGCATTTAGAAAACACAAAAAAAGACTTGGAAACATTTTGCACATTCTGATTTGTGGTTGTGACTTTGTGTTCGTCAAAGTTAAGGACTACAAAGGTAGAGTCAACACCGTAGTGCGCCTTACGTCTTATTTTTGGGGCAGTATCAATCAACCGGCCGCACAGATGGCCCGTGTGTTTACTTGACAGCCCCTGCGCTAGATGACCTCAGCACTAAAGGTGGGTTCACATAGTCGGTCGGCGTCGGCAGCGCGGCAACTCGGGAAATCGACCCCAATTTGAGTACACACATAAGCATGCAGCAGTTCACATAGTCTGTAGTGCGTCTGGAGCCGTTCCAGACGGCTAAAGACTTGCCGATGATTTGGCCAAATCCCAAATCGCCACGACGCGATTTACAACCTTTTATGGCCGCCAAGCGTTCCCGACCAATTAAAGAGTGCGCTGAGCATGCGGCCGGTTCACATAGGCGCGGTCGGTCGGGGATGGACAGGTGCTAATCAGACAGCGGCACTGGCCAGAACACTTGAGCAGCTGTAGATAAACCGGTTTAAGCAAAAAGCAGATAGTCACGGCATGCATATTACTTTTCTCTGCGCTCTCTGTGAAATCGAGAGGCGAAAATCGAGGTGTCACCCTCTGAGCCAAAAGCACCGAAATCAAACTTGGGCTTTAGAATTCATAAAAATTTCGCAAAGATGTCTCCGTAGATAAATACACAACACTGCCGCAGCTTTACGACTGTTAGAGTTCATAGAACGGCCCATTCTGTCACCGGTACAGCGCAAATGACTCAAATGCCTGTGCTCACTAGACTTTTGGGCCGTCAAAATACCGTAATTATAAGGTAGGCCGGCCGGTTCCAGATGCCGACAAGAGACTATGTGAATTGTGCTTTAACCCAGTTTTTCTCCACCGCTATAGGGACGCTCGGCCCCGATATTTTGCCGATGGCGTTGCCGACGCTGACGGACTATGTGAACCCACCTTAAAGACAGAGGCAGGTCAGGAGGCTCGCTGGCACGCAGTATTACAGCCCGGCCGCCAGGTCAACACGCCCATGCACAAACAAGGACAGACAATCATGGGTCAATGTGGCTATTTCTATGGTTGTGCTAATTGCTTCAAATTGGCAAGTTGTTCATGTCAAAAACAACCCTTTCTCTCTTTCAAACTTACATGAATCTTATGTTGCTTAGTATTTCTCCAAAACGATCGCCAACTCATTGTGTAATAGCTGATGTACATAACTGAAAATGTCACCAAATTTTGAACAAATTATAACTTTCTGGCAGTTATGGTAATTATGCGGGAGTTATGCTGACTCCTTTGAATTTGCATTAATTCATTTAAAGTTATAATAAGACATCTCAACACTCAACATCCGAATTTTAAAGTGTCGGTCGAACCAAAATTTTGCCAAAAATCGGACACTTTTTGGATGGACACTTAGCAAGCCAAGAGTTGTCCATCCAAATTTTTATCAACGGCGCATGACCGTTTTTTGGACAAAGTTAAGTTTGAAAAGGGCGCATGACGGCGTATCATCAGCCGCTAACCCCACCCGCCAGGCATACATTTACACGCAGTCATTAGGCACAAAGTGGCCGGTTTGTTAGGCTTGGGCTTTAGGCTTAGGGTTGTGTACGTTCCGACCAGCTTAGGGGGCGTGCAAAAATTACGTAATGGTATTTTTGCCCTTTTTCGGACCCCCCTCCCCCCGGATAATCGCCCGTAATAATTTTCTGCCCCCCTCCCCTAATTACGTAATAATTTGGCTACCCCCCTCGAAATTTCAATTTTTTTGAAGAAGAGATAGAGCCCAAATTTTTGAGTTCAATTCCATGTAAAATGACGTTTTTAATAAAATAACATCTGTATACAGTAACAATTGATAATTTTCTTCGTTTTCTATATTGATGAGCTACAACTACATACGTGTAGGCATAGTCTTAGTTTTACATCGAAGCCATCATTGGGTGGCTTTTTGTTATAGTTGAAACCAATGAGTTTTATCATGGATTTTAGGGATTCATGGTTGCGCTGCCATATCACTTGACTGATGATCGATGGTCATAAAACAGAGTTCGTGCGGGACCCGAAAAGTCAGGGAGTCACGGAAAAGTCAGGGAATTTCAAAAAATTCAGGGGAATCAGGGAAAATTCAGGGAATTTGGTATCCGGTCAGGGAAAAAATGATAGCAGTAGAATCATCAATCGCCCAGGGCTTTACACACCACCCTTTTGAAAATGGGACTTTTGACTTTCCACAGCTACTACAACTGTAAATTTCACCTTCAGAATACCGTTTAAATGCGTTTTGCAGAGCCAATTTTTAAAAATTCGGACCCTTGTTAGAATGTTCTCACTCTGATTAGACAGGGAAATTAGACTTTGGTCAGGAAATTTTGCTCTGAAAAAGCCGCATGAACCCTGTAAAAGATCGAGTCGATAAGTGCTATACCCTTATAAACTCTTATCAAACAGATGTCAAAAGTCACTGTTGCCATTTAGCATTTGAAAAATTGGAAAGCCTTGACTTTAAACGCAGTATTCTCTAATCTAAGCGTTCATCTAAGTGAAATTGAGAAAATGTAAACCCAATGGCTTCAAATCGAGACTACATGTACATGTACTGTACGTAAAAACAATTTAAAAAATTATTACCACTTCAGCGATTTCTTCACTTTAAAAATATTACGTAATGAAGTCGTCAACCCCCCTCCCCCCACCGTAATGATTAGTAATCTTTTGGCGAACCCCCCCTCCCCCCTCATGCCATTACGTAATTTTTGCACGCCCCCTTAGCACGATGCTGCAACCGGTTTTGGTCAAATCCAAACATAGAGAAATCAGTTCAAGACCTATGATTTTATGCCACACCCGGTTTTTACTGACTGATTGATTTGGGCAGAGGCCAGTTACAGATGGAGTGCCGGGAAGAGCGCATTCTAACAGACCATACATGGGCTGGAGAAATCTGGAGGGGTATGTGGTTTTTCGGCGGGGATTTAGAGCGTATAAAAGGAGGGGAGGGGCATGGGTCGGTGGGGGTATGGACCACCGAGGGGGGTTTGATCGGAATTTTCTGTTTTTCCGAAAAAAGGTCGCCAAAATTTTCGGAGGGGGGATTTTTTACTTGGCCGTTTTGAATACAATAAAAACCTAGTAAAATTTCATGTCCTTAAATGCTGGGAAATACATTACTTTCATTCCTGTCTACAAGTGGCTCTGATATAGTAGCAAAATATGTTTAGTGATAGCTGCACAGGAGTAGTTAGAATTTCGGTAACTTTGGGAGACAAGATGTGAGTCACGATGCAACTTAGACCAATCAATCAACTATTCTTACTATTTCAAAACCCAGTATTAGCTATACATTAGAATGCTTTTAGCACTAAAAATGCAACCGTTAAATGCAACTTTCTATGGGATTTGCTGTGATTTGCTCGAATACATTACTTACCAGAAAAATCGGATGGAGAGTGGGAAATCGTCTCGGGGGGATCCCAAATGTGAAGGCCAGAGGGCCTGTTTTCGAAATATAGAAGTACCCCAAGAGGGACACATCTGCATAGGGGACGCTAGGGAGGGCCTGTTTTCCAAATATAAAAATACCTCTAGGGTGACACATTACCCCCTCCCAGAGAGAGAAAATTTTCGCTTATTTAAGGCAGAATAGGCGTTTTTTGGACCTTTTTCGGGAGCCTCCCCAAGATCTCCAAACCCCCTCTGGATTTTCCAGCCCATGTGTGATAGGACACACTCTGGATGGCAAAACAGATTCTTTTTTTATGCATCTATTTTAATGAATTACAGTCATGTCTCGTTAATCTGGACCACGTTAATCTGGATATTCGCCTTTCGGACAAGATTAGGCCAGGTCCCAATTTCCCCCATGTTATATGACTCATTAATCCAGATCCGAATTCGCTAATCCGGACAGAAGATTTGGGGTCCCAACTTCAAAATTTGTATGGCAAAGTGATTCATTAATCTGGATTTGGTAAATTTGGGCAAAATCCATGTGCAATTTTCCAATTCATGAGTGAATTTTCAATTGAATAATGCTTTTCGTTGAGTCAGAATGTGATTATTTTGGCCTTTTGTGAGCTATAATCAACTGAAATAAGCTTGTGGCTTTTAATTAGGAGGTACAGCCGCAGAATCTGATATGCAACTAAACACAAGCTGTCATTTAGGCCTTTGACCCGAAAAACAGTGTTTTAGGTTTGATTCGTTAATCCGAAAATTCGCTAATCCGGACAAAACTGGTTGGTCCCAACTTGTCCAGATTAACGAGACATGACTGTATCCCCAAAAATTATTTTGTACTCCCCATCCCCATAATTATATCTCCAAAAGGAGGACTGATAGGATAGTAGTAAAGTCCTACCTCGATCTGGTCAAACTGGAGGAGGAGGAGCGATGGCAGCTGGCTGATGAAATAACCGGATCAGGTGAATCGCCACAACAAACAAAATGCCAACCAACAAAATGACTTCACATAACCCGGGTGAGGTGGTAGACTGATCTAGAATTCCCCAAATTTTGAAACAGCGCTTCACTGAATGCAGGCAAACCATCACTTTGTCAAAGTCGGCAATAAGAAGACTGCCAACCTTTTTCAGAGCGAGACATACGTAATAGTCTTCTTCATACATGTAACAGGGGGGTTTGGGGGGGTCTGCCCGCCACCCGACTTAGGCCAGCCCCCCCCCGGATGGGGACCCCCCCCCAAGACGATTTCACCGACCCACCCTCCGATTTTTCTGGCAAGTAAATTTTCGAGCAAATTTTTGCAATTTTTTACAATTTCACACACAAAAATTGCCAAAATCGCCTGCAAAACAGCACTTTTTAGCTGTATTTCAGCCCAAATTAGCGATTTTTGGCAATTTTTAGCCAAAAAATTGCGATTTTTTCGATTTTTGAGCGTTTTTTCGGGCCCCCCCCCTCCCCCAAAATTTTGGCTCCGCCCCCCCCCCCCCCCCGGCTGGCGCCAGACCCCCCCCAAACCCCCTCCCCCATCGGCGGATGACCTGTTACATGTATGGTCTTCTTCCCTTTCTTTCGGCTGAGGAAGTACCGTAGTTTTCAATTTCATAAGTATACTTCCTGTTCATCTAAGTATTAAGCCTCCGCTTTACAAACGCACCGTGCTAACTAATGGATGAGAAGCCTTGCCAATGACAGCCGAACATAGCACCCACCGCTAGAGGTATAATAAGCTTTTGAATAATATTTTTGGTATAATATTTTTTTGAAAAATACTGGGTATTTGAATGGGTATTTATAGAAAAAGTTTGTGCAAACATGCACGTTAATTTCCGTAAAAATTAATAGAAACAAAGAAATGAATGTTACGGTTTTTGCCCTGCTTTTACACAGTATTGTACTGTTTCGGAACGTTTAGTTATCCCCAGTTTGTTTCAAGAATTCTATAATCAAGTATTTCTTTGGCGTTTCTATTAATTTCCAAAACACCAATCTTATAAAAGACTTTCTTTGCATAAAAACCATGAAAACATATTAATGAGAAATGTTCATGAGCTCAGAGAGTAACGCTCTGGGTTGTTCACCTCAATATCTCACTGCAAAGTTCGCAGTACATATGGAATGCATAAAAACACAATATTTGACTGAAGTTTGAATTTTTAGTAATGTATGTACTGTACTTAAATGCCTTTTGCATGGATATATGCACAGTAGGCTTCTTGTTTCTTGTCTACCTCTAACAGAAATCTGGCTTCTATTTTTGCATTCATGTATACGCAAGTACTGTTCTACTGTAGGCTAGTAATTTAGTTGGACTTTAACTAGAAGTTTACGCCATTTCTATGGATTTGGTCTATTGATCCTGAGAGAAGCATTTACAGCATGCTGAAATCTTTATGTCTCTGTACCAGTGTTGTGCCGGTTGAATTTAGTTAGTTATTTACTAAGTAAAAACATTAGTCAGTTAGTTAGTCACTAACTTTTACTAACTAAACTCAGATTTCGCTTAACTAAACTCAACTCAAACTAAACTCATTTTCAGGACATTACTAAGTAAAAAATCGAGTTACTTAGTTATGAGTTTAGTAACATTCAGTTTTAGTTATAGTGTTAAAAATAGGCGCTTTGGCCATACTGTAGGTATCTAGTTTGGAGTATAAATCCTCAAAAAAATTATGGGGTCTCATCGTACATGTAACACGTCATCCGCCGAAGAGGGTCAGGGCTTGGGGGGTCTGGCGCCGGCGGGGAGGTCTAAGCCCAAATTTTGGGAGGGGGTTGGGCACTAAAAACGCTCAAAAATCGAAAAAAATCGCAATTTTTCTTTACTTACAATGCAGGTAGGTGTACACCAAAGACACAGTATTACCCGAAGGGCCACATGCAAGGCAATGACCGGGGCCGAACCCCCCTATGTGTCACGCGCTGGCCGCATGGGAGCCGACATTGCTCACCACTACACCACAGACGCAGACAGATCGGCTAAAAAGGTAAAAAATCGCTAATTTGGGCTGAAATACAGTACAGCTAAAAACTGCTTTTTACAGGCGATTATTTTACAGCCCAGACACAGCTAAAAGTCGCTGTTTTTTACAAGCAATTTTAGCAATTTTCATGCTAATTATAAAAGCATAATTGTAAAAAAATTTAAATGTCCCAAAAATTGCGCTACAGAAAAATCGGAGGGAAGTCCTGTTGAGTCTCGAGTTTCCGATCTGGTGGAGGTTGGCCTTTGCTGGGGTGGGGCAACCCTCGAAACCGCCGTGTACGTACGTAACTTTATGTACATGCATGACTGTAAAAAGTCTGCCTATCTCCGATACTTGTAACAGGTCATCCGCCGATGGGGGAAGGGGGGTTGGAGGGTCTGGCGCCGGCCGGGGGGGGGGCTGAGCCAAAATTTTGGGACGGGGGTAGGGCACAAAAAAACGCTCAAAAATCGAAAAAATCGCAATTGTTTGGCTAAAAATCGCCAAAAATCGCTAATTTGGGCTGAAATACAGCTAAAAAGTGCTGTTTTGCAGGCGATTTTGGCAATTTTTGTGTCTGAAATTCTAAAAAATTGCAAAAATTTGCTCAAAAATTTACTTGCCAGAAAAATCGGAGGGGGGATCGGCGAAATCGTCTCGGGGGGTCTGGCCTAAGTCAGGTGGGGGCAGACCCCCAGACCCCCCTGTTACATGTATGCTATCTCCACCCCTTTCTAAATCCAATGTGTAGTATAGGAAAACAGATCGCCTAAAATTAGATTTTCGATTAAATTAGATAAACGATAAGGTAAAAAACGCTTTGTTAACCTTATTTCTGCCAGTTTATTTTAACTAAACTCATAACTAGTAACTTGATAATTTATGACTAACTTACTAAACTCAGACAGCGAATTTAGTTACTAACTTTTAGTTACTAAATTGAAATTTGAAAAGTTGTAACTAACTTTTACTAACTAAATTAAGAAAATTTTCGTTCGGCACAACACTGCTCTGTACTATGGTGGTTGACCCAGAAACAGAAGTACTATTTAAATTAACTCCAGAAAGCTGATTCGGTTCTTTTGTTGATCTACCAATGAATTAAAAAATTCACAACTGTTCCAGTAACTGTACATAAAGTAAAACTGTGGCGGTTACATCAGCTGTTGGGTGCATAATTATTATTCGAACAGCAGATTTAAAAACTGTTTTGTATAACCTATTGAAATTTGGCATTTTTAGGGAACTTCACGATTTTAACGAAAAATACCCGATTTATATCCGATACCCGGGTATTTTTAAAATACCTACCCATACCCATACCCGGGTATGGGTATTTTAAAAAATACCTACCCATACCCATACCCAATTCAAATTCAAATACCCATAGCAACAGTAATTTTAACCTTCCTGGAATTGACTGGCTAAATAATTCTGCTCTTAGTTCTGTTGATAAATAATTTTTCGTCTTCATGCTCGAAAATGGCTTCTCTCAATACGTAAACCAAGCTACATATGAGTCTGGCAATATCTTAGATCTAATGTTTTGTAATGAAGAGAGTTTCGTATTTAATTCTAAAGTTGTAGAGCTCTTTGCTAACTCCGACCACAATAAGATTGTATCCAATTTTGGGCCTTTGATTAGCCATGAATCTTTTAATACTGACACCTCTTTCCTCAACTTTCGAAAATTACACTTCGACCCGTTTTCTGAATATCTGTATCATATTGATTGCATTACTGTTTTCGAACAGTGTGCCAATGCTAGCAAGTTTGGGCGTGTTTCCATTCGCTTTTGAGTCAAGGTATCGAAGCCTTTGTCCCAAAGTGTACATTTCGTTCCGAATCCTCCCTATGGTCTCCTGCTTCACGAAATGCACTCAACAGACAATTAAGATGCATTTTGCGAGAAAGTCAGCTTTGAGGGGGCAAGCAGGGTCATCTCACGGATCCGGCTGATATTTATATCTCTTAAAATAGAGCACAGTCGAAGACCAACGGTGCATGCCCGGCCACCAGCAACCCCCTGGAACCGGAGCTACACCCCCTCAAAGTTGGGTCGGCAGCAATTTTCGGGTTCATTTTAATAGCTCTGACACCCTCCATTCAAACGATCACCCTTCATTCGTTTCTTAAGCTAGGATCCCGACTCGCCTATGGTTTTGTAGCTGTTCCAATGGCCTTTCATATTCTGGTACTCCAGTTTCCAGATCCTAGCTGGTTACCGAGATCTTCACCGAAAACTGCGAAATTGCCGCAAAATGCCACTCCGTTTTTTTTTTCGAAAAATCTTTATAACTTTTTGTGCAAAGGCCCTGCCAAGCTAATGTTTTAACAAATGTTAGGCATGAGTTGGCCAAACAAAATGAGCGCCCTAAAGGGTGCGGTTTGGGGGGAGGGGGGTGTTTTGGCCTCTCAAAGGTGTTCGAGTTCGTTTTAATTTGTTTAATTAAGTTTGTTTTAATCTATAGTTACTCCTTTTTGAGATACAGTATAGATAAAAAAAATGTCCCATCGCTTTTTCGGCCTTCACTCAAACGTTTCGTTCTCAGTCACTTCTTTACCGATTTGGCTCAAATTTTCAGCAAAAATTAACAACATGGTTGGCTAAACATTCTGCAAGTGTGGTGCCAAAATTCCGACTCGTACTGGTTTTATGATCCGAAAACTAGGAATGAGGGAGGTCCACGCAAATTTAATTTTTTTTCGGTAATACAAGGAGTACAGGCCTGAAACTTGCAGGAATGATTGGTGTTGCTATTGGGCATAACATACTAAGCGGGCAGCCCTGTAGCTCAAACGGCACTAAAATTGGGGAATTTCAAATACATGACAAAATATGACTTTTCTTCGTAAAACCGGCAAAATGAGGATTCTAAAGATTTTCAATTTTCAAAAAACGCTGCAGGGATGGTTACTATGGTGTGCAACAGAGTTTAACATGCATTTTGCGAGAAAGTCAACTTAGGATGCTCAAGCAACTTTTTTTCGCGGATTCGGCTGGTATCCAAATATGTTAAAATAGATGTCAAACGAACACCAACGGTGCATGTTCGAACACCAGCGACCCCCTAGAACCGGAGCTGTACCCCCTCAAAGTTGGGTCGGTAACCCTTTTTCGGCCATTTTCTCGACATTTACTCACACGATCACCATTCACTCGTTTCTCAAGAGTAAGAACAGGCGTGCACATGGTTGGATAGCCCTGACAGTTGCCTTTCAGATGCTGCACACAACGATTCCGGAACGTAACCGGTTAGCGAGATATTCTCCGAAAACTACGAAATTTAGCGAAATTCCGACTCGATTTTTTTCCAAAAAATCGCTGTAACTTCTGCCATATATGCGGGGGCAAGCTGATTTTCGCTAAAAAGATAAAACACAAAATGCCAAACAAAATTAACCTATTTCGGAGGCAAATTTTTGGGGGTAGGGGGGGTGTTTTGCAATTTGAAGCCAGTCAAAAAATATTTTTTTGCTCAGAATAAAAAACAAACACACAATTCTGGTGCAGTTTTACCCGCTGATCACGAATATGAACTCGGTTTGGCTGGATTCCTTTTGGTTCGGGAGAAATTTGCATCCAAATCTTCGAGTGGCTGTATTTCTAAAGTGGCACTGCTCATTAGCATGAGCAAGAACCATGCTAGAAAGCAGTTTTTCTTATGTAGTTTTTGATGCTGAATCCGGAGATAATCATATTTTTTATCTACGTTGAGCAGTTCTGAAGATATGAGCATTTTGAGAATTTGCGAACAAAACCGTTGCAGTTGGTATGCAATGGTGGTTTGAAATGTTGTCATATGCTAGATACGGAGCCATGGAATTAGCATCACATAATGCAGTTTTTGCTGCTGATTATGAAAATTACCTCTATTTTTCAATCGGACGACTTCTGAGTGAGTTACTTAGGCCTGGTGCACTGTCATCCACATTGTAAGAAATTTATCAAACAGGTGCGTGAAATAGCAACTGTTATATGCAGTTTTCTTCGCTGATTCAGAATATGACCTTATTTTTGCGCTACAATGACCTGGTCAGGAGTTATAGACCTCTAAATTTACTTCATTATCCATGCTTTCAGGAGTGGTAATCTGGAAATAGATAGTCTGTGCTTTGGCACTTGTGAAGTGAATTATCTATCAGAAAATAGTGTATTATCCGAACTATTTTCGACCGCTGATTTATAAAATGACCTTACTTCTGCTCTACAAGCCTTTCATTTTAAGGTTCTGTCATATTCTTGTGAAAGAAGTGCAGAAAGTTGTATCTTAAAATCAATAGCTTGTAGAGCAGAAGTAAGGTCATTTTATAAATCAGCGGTCGAAAATAGTTCGGATACACTATTTTCTGATAGATAATTCACTTCACAAGTGCCAAAGCACAGACTATCTATTTCCAGATTACCACTCCTGAAAGCATGGATAATGAAGTAACTTTAGAGGTCTATAACTCCTGACCAGGTCATTGTAGCGCAAAAATAAGGTCATATTCTGAATCAGCGAAGAAAACTGCATATAACAGTTGCTATTTCACGCACCTGTTTGATAAATTTCTTACAATGTGGATGACAGTGCACCAGGCCTAAGTAACTCACTCAGAAGCCGTCCGATTGAAAAATAGAGGTAATTTTCATAATCAGCAGCAAAAACTGCATTAGGTGATGCTAATTCCATGGCTCCGTATCTAGCATATGACAGAACTGAGTAACATTTCAAACCACCATTGCATACCAACTGCAACGGTTTTGTTCGCAAATTCTCAAAATGCCCATATCTTCAGAACTGCTCAACGTAGATAAAAAATATGATTATCTTCGGATTCAGCATCAAAAACTACATAAGAAAAACTGCTTTCTAGCATGGTTCTTGCTCATGCTAATGAGCAGTGCCACTTTAGAAATACAGCCACTCGAAGATTTGGATGCAAATTTCTCCCGAACCAAAAGGAATCCAGCCAAACCGAGTTCATATTCGTGATCAGCGGGTAAAACTGCACCAGAATTGTGTGTTTGTTTTTTATTCTGAGCAAAAAAAATATTTTTTGACTGGCTTCAAATTGCAAAACACCCCCCCCCTACCCCCAAAAATTTGCCTCCGAAATAGGTTAATTTTGTTTGGCATTTTGTGTTTTATCTTTTTAGCGAAAATCAGCTTGCCCCCGCATATATGGCAGAAGTTACAGCGATTTTTTGGAAAAAAATCGAGTCGGAATTTCGCTAAATTTCGTAGTTTTCGGAGAATATCTCGCTAACCGGTTAAGTTCCGGAATCGTTGTGTGCAGCGACTGAAAGGCAACTGTCAGGGCTATCCAACCATGTGCACGCCTGTTCTTACTCTTGAGAAACGAGTGAATGGTGATCGTTTGAGTAAATGTCGAGAAAATGGCCGAAAAGGGGTTACCGACCCAACTTTGAGGGGGTACAGCTCCGGTTCTAGGGGGTCGCTGGTGTTCGAACATGTACCGTTGGTGTTCGTTTGACATCTATTTTAAAGTGTTTGGCTACCAGCCGGATCCGCAAAAAAAAGTTGCTTAAACACCTTCCCTTACAGCTAAGTTGACTTTCTCGCAAAATGCATGTTAAATATCAGGTTCATTTATTTGTCGAACTTCCTGCTACAATCTATGTTGATTAACAACAGATTCAGTGCTTTGATTCTAGAAGGTGCAGATTTCTTAACTAGGGGATTTTCACTCATGTTTTTGAAATTCCCCCATTTTAGTGCCCTTTGAGCTACAGGGCTGCCCGCTTAGTATGTTATGCCCAATAGCAACACCAATCATTCCTGCAAGTTTCAGGACTGTACTCCTTGTATTACCGAAGAAAAACAAATTTGCGTGGACCACCCTCATTCGTAGTTTTCGGGTCATAAAACCAGTATGAGTCGGAATTTTGGCACTGAACTTGCAGAATATTTAGCCAACCATGTTGTTAATTTTTGCTGAAGATTTGAGCCAAATCGGTAAAGAAGTGACTGAGAACGAAACGTTTGAGTGAAGGCCGAAAAAGCGATGGGACATTTTTTTATCTATACTTTATATGAATATTAATGCAAATTTTGTTTGATCAGTAATATCTCAGCATGTATGTATGTATGTATGTATGTATGTATGTATGTATGTATGTATGTATGTATGTATGTATGTATGTATGTATGTATGTATGTATGTATGTATGTATTGAAAGAATTGTGTATAACCCGTCCATATAGTCTGTATAGTCATTGTCTGTTAGTGTGTTTCCAGTAAATCTCTCTTCATTGGTGCCTCATAGACCCGGGATTGGATTGTTGTGTTGTGTTTCGCGTGTCCCAACCCACTCACTCACTCACTCACCCTCATCTCTGGTTCTACTGTTGCGATGCTCACTCTGATGTCGTCTCAACTCATCTCAACCCCATCATGTGGACCCTCACCGATCCTCCGTTCGTTCATCTCGCTCAACCCCACCGCATGCAGCCTCCTCGATTCCTGTTCAACCGCGTCTCCATTTCCCACTCCACCCCATCTCCCGTCTTTGGGCAGGATCAGGGTCTCCGCAAAGCGTTTCTCATATGGTTTCTATCATCTTCACTCATCACCCCAATGCTCAGCTTCACTCATCACTGCCTCGTTCGTCACCCCGTGCTCAAGTTAATTCGTCAACCCATTCCCAGTTCTTGAGGTTCCCGCTCTCCTACTTCTCGTGTTTCCGGACGATCGTCAGGTGCAGATGTAGCCCCGATTAACCACGACGCTCGTCCGAGGGGGAGTGATGAAAGAATTGTGTATAACCCATCTGTCTAGTCTGTACAGTCATTGTTTGTTAGTGTGTTTCCAGTAAATCTCTCTTCAGTATGTATGTATGTATGTATGTATGTATGTATGTATGTATGTATGTATGTATGTATGTATGTATGTATGTATGTATGTATGTATGTATGTATGTATGTATGTATGTATGTATGTATGTATGTATGGATGGATGGATGTATGCATGCATGCATGTATGCATGTATGCATCCATTCATGTATGTATGTATGTACGTATGTATGTATGGAATGAACTATGATTGAAAACCAAAGCGGTTTTTGGTAGTGATAACATACCATGCATCCCAGTCTTCATAATCATCAGATTGTTGGGTTACGAATATCTGTAACTTTCTGATTTGTCCAATGTCAAAGTCATCAAGTGTAACGGTGTGGTTTGATGGGTTACAAATATCTGTAACTTTCTGATTTGTCCAATGTCAAAGTCATCAAGTGTAATGGTGTGGTTTGATGATGGTAAAATATAGTACGGCAGTCCGGCGACAGCCTTCCTCAGACTCGGAACATTTCCTCTTCCTTCTGTGCCTTCTAGAGTAATGTATGTTTTATGCTGCCAAAATGATACTCCAGCCCAATGAGCTGACCCAGTCAGTATTGAAACGATATGTTGACCTGTGTAGAAATGATTGATTTGTATATAATCTGTGTGTGCACATTGCATAGAACTTACATTTTGATCTGATCTTTGCCCTGGCAGTATAATCCGACTTGCTCTTGTAAATAAACATAGGCTGTAGCTGAAGAACTTGAACTGGTGACTTCCAAAACCATTGGTTCACTGTGAATGAATAAGTGAGAATTGGCGTTTTGATTACTGCATATTGCAGAAACAAGGCTCCATAGACAAGAAAAACTTTACAGTCACATGAACGATCTGAAGCAAAGCTCAGAGAAATGAAGGAATTGTGTACTCAAACTGTCTAACCATGATTTTATTTATTTATTTTATTTTTTTTATTTTTATTTCAAACATTTATTCAGTTAAACATACTGAACAGGACATATAACTGCTTGCGCAGGAAGTGCCCTCTGACTAGAAAACACACATCTTACCTAAACAATCATATCTTGTCATAACAACCAGAAACTAAACACATCTTTCAGATATGGCGTAAGTTCAACAAAGTCACAAACGGCGTGAACTGCTCTGACTTTAGGAGTCGACGAAAATCTGTAACAGACAGCGACACGTGCTCTTCAGTCAAACGATTCCAGATAACAGACGCACTGTACAGAAAGGTCGATTTCGAGCGAGCAAAATGGTACGTCGACAAAACAACAGACATTTGGTGGCAATTTCTCAAACATTGGTCCAAGTTTCTACGGATAATACAACCACCAGGCAGTTCTCGCAGGCCATACACATATTTATAAAACGTGAGCATTCTCCTTTCTAACACAATTCTGTTCACACTTTTCCACTGCAACATTTCTAGCATTTGAGCGTAACTGAGGTCGAAGCGGTTAAGTACCAGCTTGGCTGCATAACTTTCACTCTTTCTATATGACGGCGGTTATACTGATTTACAGGATAGCACACACAGCTAGCGTACAAGATCGTAGGCCGGATTACTTGCAAATATACCGCATGAACAACAGTTGATAGACGCTTCTTTATGGTACGTTGAAGCGCTCCAAGAGCGGACTTAGCCGCTGCCACCTTTTGATTGCTGTGGGCAGCGAAGCTAAGCCGTTGGTCAAGCAGCACTCCAAGGTACTGAACGTCTGAAACACTTTCCACTACATGCTCATCAATCAGGAGAGGCGTGGCAAAACGCAAATGTTCATTGGTAGTATTGGGAGCCACAGAGAATACGATGCACTTGGTCTTAGTGACATTCAACTTAAGGCCAAGTTGAGAGAAAGAATCGGCCAAAAGTTGAACATCACTGCGAACCATAGCTTCAGCATTCACACCAGAAATAGATCGCACATAAGCAATGTCATCAGCATACCCAATAACTGTAGAGCTGCTAGACAAATTGAGTGAAAGCACTGAGTTTATATAGGCAGTAAAAAGGACAGGTGAGAGAATACCCCCTTGCGGAGTACCGCTCACTACAGCTCGCACTGACGCCATGCTACCATCTACTCTCACTTGGTACTTACGATCAAACAGAAACGATTTTAGCACACCGATTAGAAACGGCGGCACATGGTAGCTTGTCTGTAGGCATGTTAGCAACCGACCGAATGGAACTGTGTCGAAGGCTGCGCTGACATCGAAGAACACTGAACACACCCGCGTCTTGCCTTGGGATTTGCACTGCTCCAACCCATCGCACACTGCCTTCTCGAACACTGCCAAAGTGTCCTCGGTCGACCGACCCGCACAGAACCCGAACTGATAGTTTGACAGGTGCAAATAAGGCAGCAGCAGAGATAACAAGTGACGCTCTGCCACTTTGGAGAGACTTGGCAACAAACTGATTGGGCGGAAATCGCCCGGGACACGTGGAGAGGAGCACTTAGGAATTGGCACAGTAATAGCAGTTTTCCAGCACATTGGAAACTGACTGAAGGCAAGGCATTGGTTGATCAGCATGGCAAGTGGGAGAGCGAGCTCGGCAGCCCCATCTTTGATGAGGCGCCCAGGGATTCCGTCCACCCCTGACGCCTTGCTGGCATTGAGAGAGGACAGGTGGCCATAGACAAACTCGGCCTCGCACTGCCACTCAGGCTCCAGTTGGTTAGGTGGTTCAGAGACAGGTGCAGGCCCATCCAAACGGTTGAATTTGGAGTCATAGTAGTCGGCCAAGGCATTTGCTTTCGCTACAGAGTCTGAGAGCACTGAACCGTCTGCAGCTGTCAGTACTGGCATTGGCTGTCTCGGACCCTTGGTCAATGCCCGAATGTTCTCCCAAAAACTTTTGGCATCGCGACAGTCAGAGAAGAGTTGAGAGTAATAATTGCATTTGGCAGTGCGCACTGCCTTCTCTACCCTCTTCTTCAGCTGACGGGCAATTCTGGCCAGCCTCACATCACCTGGCGCTGCATGAGATTTCCTTGCAGCACAGTCTTTCCGTCTAATAAGTTGCAGCAGTGGCTTACGCAGCCACGGCTTGCCAGGGCGGATCTTGATAGTCTTTCTTGGCACGTGAGCAGTGGCGGCATCTAGAACAGATGCTTGGAGCTTCCGTGCTGCCTCATCCACCGATTGTGCACTGGCCACAGTTTGCTCTAAATGACTATCAGACAAAGAGTGCCTGTAGCCATCCCATGATGTAAAACTGTCTATTTTATGATCAGAATATCTTTTAAAAGCCATTTTTAGAACGCTAATTTCTCAAAATTTTCTCGCCCTTGTTGGGCACGGGCCCAACCAGGCAACTTCAAAAATTTACAACCCCCCTTTAGCAAAATCCTGGATACGCCATTGATGTAGCTTAGTTTGGTCATTTCTCACTATGAAATTCATTATCAGTTTCTAATGAATCAACTTCCTACTAAGCATAATTATACATACATACATACATACATACATACATACATACATACATACATACATACATACATACATACATACATACATACATACATACATACATACATACATACATACATACATACATACATACATACATACATACATACATACATACATACATACATACATAGGCATGGGATACATGCTTAAATAGTGGTAAATAAGCGAATTTCTGGTTATCTTTGAACTTTGAGTGGAAATTTGATATGCAGAGGCATGCGTTTTGCCACTTTCTATACACCGTTAGAAGCGCAGGGTTCACAGGGCTATAAAATATAAAAAAATCCCGAGGGTAATTTTTTTATTTTCGAGAAAAATCTAATTTAGTGAACTTCACCATGAATTTTTTTGCGGATTTTTTCACATTCGATGTCGTGGTTAGAGAACGAAACAGTGAAACAGTACTACTTATGCGGCAAACGAAAGCCCATGTCATGACGATTCGTTTGGCACCAAGCACAACGTTCTAGCTGCTTTGGATCGTAAGTGACACTCAGTCAAACATGACCTATTGACAGTCCGATTTTGATGGTTGCCCACCCTGCTTCCGAGGGCTGGCTCTGCCGGACCAGGGAACCTAGAGGGCTGTGCTCTTCAGGTTTAGCACAAATCATCGTTAGGTACAACTTCCCCAAACCGGAGGTCGCAGGCCTGAGTTCGATTTTTCGTTAAGCCTATTATAAGCTTGATTGCTACTAGACTTCTACAAGAAATGAACATTCGACTGATTTTTGTAGGAAAGAGCATAAAATTTCTTGCCTGTTGAAAACACATGTACTGTACATACCATGTAACAGGTCATCTGCCGAAGGGAGGGAGGCTGGTGGGTCTGGCGCTGACCGAACGGGTCTGAGCCCAAATTCTAGGGAGTTGTTGGGCAAAAATCGCAATATTTCGGCTAAAAATCGTCAAAAATCACTAAATAGGAAGGCGAAAAAGTTAGGCATGTGCAAGGACGTAGCTGGGAATCGAACCCATGACCTTTGGATTTCTTTTCAATTTGGGCTCAAACAAATGCAGCTAAAAGTCCTGTTTTTCAGGCGATTTTGGCAATTTTTGTGTCTGAAATTGTAATAATTGTAATAATTGTAAATTTGATTATATAGTTGGATACCTAAAGAACACACTGTATAGACAAACAAGCTGTCAGCTGTGTAGTGAAATTTCGGATTGTTTCAGAGATTACGCATTGCGCATATGCAATACGCAAAATACGCATTGGTTTTTGCAATGCGTATACACAAACTCGTACGCATTTGTAATTGGAATGCATATACGCATACGCATACGCATACACATTTGTAAAATCCGGTATTAAACAACAGTAGCGCTGAGCGATGTTACATGCTAGGCTATGCTGACGATTCCAAGGACTATCGTGTTTGGTCGGCAGACAAACAATGTGTGCTGATTTGATTCGCTGGGATGTGCTCTTTGACGAAAGTCATTTTTATTCCTCTCACCTGATACCGTGGTTCAACAGGAGGAGGAGGAGGAGGAGCAGGAGCCTGGCGTACTGGTTGTACCTTGGTCTCAGCCAGATCAGCAGCCTGCACAGCAACAAGTAGTTCTTCAGCCTCACCCAGTAGCTCCGCTGCCTGAGCCACAGCAATTAGCTCCTCAGCTAGTTCCTCAGCCTCAAGTCGATCCTGTTCCTCAGCCAGTTGCACAAGATTATTGGGAGCAAGAAGAGGATGCAGTGCAGTTACAGGAGGAGCATCTATGTAGAACCAGAATTGTAGCAGCCAGAAGTAGTGGGAAGTGGTTCGGATAGCAGTTCAGAATCTAGTCCAGAACCTATGCCTCCTGTTCATTGCTCACAACATGAAAACAAGGAAGTCCCACCTAATCGGCTAGGAAACTGGTTCTTCGGTGCTAGAGAGGCGCAAGCGTCAGAAATCAGCGAACCTGCTAGCTGATGACAAGCTATGCAGTCTCCACAGGCTAAGCAGTGGTACAAAGCGGCAAAAGAAGAAATTGATTCGCTCAGACTTTTCCAAACATGGGACTTGGTACCTCCACCTGCAGATCGCAAGATTGTAGGGTCCAAATGGGTGTTCAAAACCAAAAACCAGCTCGGTAGGAAAGGTTGCGCAATTCAAAGCATGTCTAGTCGCCCAAGGTTTCATGCAGAAATCTGGGATTGACTGCTTTGACATCTTCGCTCCTGTTGTCAGATGGGATAGCAGTCGATCTACTTTTGCCGTAGCTGTGCTAAACGGGATGGTCATCCATCAAATTGACGTGCAAACAGCGTTTCTACATGGCATGTTGGAGGCAGAAATCTTCTTGGCTCAGCCTGATGGTTTTCAAGACTCTAAACACCCGGACTACATCTGCAAAATCAATTGAAGCCTTTACGGCCTAAAACAAAGTTCTTGGTGTTGGAATAGCGCGCTCCACCAACGTCTAACCAAACTACAGCTAAAGCAAGCGCCCACAGAAAGTTATGTCTACACTGGAAAGATTAACGGACACGCAGTCTTAGTTGGTGTCTACCAGTGTTGTTCCCAGTAAATTTACTGAGTAAAAGTTACTCGGTACTTAGTTATTTTGAATTAAAGTAAGTACTTTTACTTACCGGTAAAAAATTTTCTAAATTTTACTTACTGAATACCGAGTTTCAATTTTTAATTACTCAATTAGAAAAAAAATTGGTAAACTCGGTACTCGGTAATTTACTGAGTTGTTTACTGAGTGAAAGCTTCTGCAATAGGTAGCTCGCCGCACCTGTGCAAGAAAATATACGGTTTTTCTTTCGCTAATAGATCTGACGATGACAGCACACAATTTTTGCCAATGCTTTGCAATTTTCACAGCTTGCATAACCTAAGCTTTGTTTGCGCGGCAGAATTGAAAACAAACTATCAGACGCAAAGACTATAAGTAGAAACTACGTATATCTACTATTAGCTATATTTTGATTGACGTTTTTTGCATCAGTCGGATGAACTGTGAGGAAATGGCGAAAATTAGAACAAATCTTCACCTACCAATTTGGCCAAGAATTTCATCTAAAGCCACATCCTCTAGTCACTATGTATGTATAGTGTGCACATTTGAAGGCTTTCCATGCATGCCAATTAGCACAATAAATAATGTGAAATGACAAAAAAACATGATTAACATTCTGAAAAGTCTTGCTGCATTATCTTAACTCATCAATCAGCAACGAAAAAGGATTCTAGTAGCTAAAAGTTATATCACAGTCAGGCACTTACACCGTTTATGGTACCGGTTCCTACGGTGGTGGTACCATATACTGTATGGTACCCCCACATTAGGCGACTGTGGTGGTACCATATATGGTACCGCTACCATACATTGTATATGGTACCGGCACTATATAAGGTACCGGCACCATATACGGTACTCCTACCCATGGCCATATGGGTCCCGGTACCATATATGGTGTCGATACCATACACGGCGTTCAGTGTCCGACAGTATCAGGTAAACATTTTTAGATAAATTGTATATTTCTGAATGTTGAAGGTTTTACCGAGTTTACTGAATTGTTTACTGAGTACTTACCGGGTTTTCTTTGAAATACCCAGTACTTACTCGTACTTACCGAATTTCAAAAAATCTGGATTTACTTACTGAATACTTACCGAGTTCTCGAAATTTGAGCTAGGCACAACACTGGTCTACATAGACGATCTGGTGGTGGCCAGTGCCAATATGCAAGTACTTCCACATCTCAAGCAGCTAATTGGCAGGCAGTTTAAAGTGAAAGACATGGGCGCCATTAGCTACTTCCTAGGGGTACAAGTCAAGCAAACCACCGATAAGCTGTGGTTGGGTCAACCTATGTATGTACACAAAGTTCTGGAAAGCTTCCAGATGGTAGAAGCCAACGCGGTCAGGGTACCAATGGCGGTTGGAGCAGAGCTACTCCCTAGTGAGTAGGGTGCCGAATTGATCAATCAGACGCATTATCAGTCAATCGTTGCTTCCCTGATTAGTGTTTCCGATCAAATTAAAATTAAATAACAAAATTAAATTGTTTTGGCCAAAATCACCAAGTAAATAGCAATTTAATAACAAATTAAATTTCTCGCGATGACTGTCAAACAAATTAAAATTATATTAAATTTCGTAAAATTGGCCTAGAAATTTGATATAAATTTGATATGAATTTGATATAAATTTGCTTGGTTTCGTAGCTTCACTAATCAAAGTCTGGCTACAAAACAAGTTCAGTCCAAAGATGACCTTGTTCGTGCTTATAGCAAAGATATCAACTCATTAAATGGTAATTTGCAGACCATTTGTCGCCATCTGAAGAAAGGTCAACTCATTTTGGACTGACACGACCCAGATTTTGAGCTGTTTCCTCAGGAATTGACTATTGATTTTAGCAAATTTATATTTAATTCATATCAAATAACAAATTTGTATCAAATTAAATTTCAGAATTTGGGTACCAAGCGAATTAATAGCAAGTTATTTTCTTCCGAAGGCTGAGCAAGCAATTTAATAGTTATTTAATTTCAAAATAAATTTACTCGGAAACACTATCCCTGATGTGCCTGTCTGTTGCGTCTCTCTCGTCCAGACTTGGCTTTTTTGGTGCACAGATTGGCGCAGTTCAACGCCGCTCCTTCGTCCGTTATTCTACAAGCGCTAAAGAGGGTTCTTCACTACCTGAAAGGAACGCTCGATGTTGGCATCGTGTATAAGAAGACTGGAAATGCTCAACTTACCCTCTTTGCTGACCAGCGTTGTTCCCAGTAAATTTACTGAGTAAAAGTTACTCGGTACCTAGTTATTTTGAATTACAGTAAGTACTTTTACTTACCGGTAAAAATATTTCTTAATTTTACTTACTGAATGCCCAGTTTCATTTTTGAATTACTCAAATAGAAAAAAATCGGTAAACTCAGTACTCAGTAATTTACTGAGTTGTTTACTGCGTAAAAGCTTCTGCAATAGTGAGCTTGACGCATGTGTGTGGTAAATAATATAGTTTTTCCTTCATTTATCTATCTGCTCGCAACAAAAAGACACTTAGTTTTGCATTTTTTGCAATTCACCCAGTTTGAAGTTTGAAGTTTGAAGGCTTGTATAAGTAACCGCAACTTTGTTTGCTGTGTAGAATTGCTATAATCAGATGCAAAGAGTCGGTGTTTAGGTTAGGATGAGAAACTATATCTACTACTATTAGCTATGTTTTTATTTACATTTTTTGCATTGGTCTACTGAACTGTAAGGAAATGACGAAAATTAGAACCAATTTTCACATACCAATTTTTCCAGGTTTTTCATATAAGGCTAGCTACCAGAGCCTCTGGTCACTATGTGCATATTTTAAGGCATTCAAACCATGCTAATTAGTACCATAAAATGATGTGAAATGGTGCAAAACACGATTAAAAATTTTAGTAGCTATAAAGCTATATCAGGAAAGATTTTCTGATAAATTGTAAAATATTTCTGAGTGTTGAAGGTTTTACTGAGTCTACTGAATTGTTTACTGAGTACTTACCGGGTTTTTTTCGAAAAACCCAGTACTTACTCATACTTACCGAATTTCAAAAAATCTGGATTTGCTTACTGAATACTTACCGATTTTTTGAAATTTGAGCTAGGCACAACACATACGGGAACAGGGACAGCTACCACCGAGACCCGCTCTTGACACCAATCAAGTGTGCCGGCTAGTAGCGAAGGAAGGGCATGATGTGGGCGTGCGTGATGGGCCGGCGGTGTGGCCTAACGCAGGGGCTGGCCCCGCCCCGACAATCCATCCATCCATCCGAAGTCATATAAAGAGGTGACAAAACCTAAATAGGTTTTTGTTTGAAGTCATTCTCTAATGCTCTTATACTCTCTAAAGCTTGCGCATCTACTTACATTCACCACAGGAAATAATTGAAAATATAATTGAAATTTCAGGCGAATTTCAATTCAATTACAATTAAATTATGGCCCAACCTTTGAATTTCAATTAAATTAAATTAATTGAATTGAAATTATAAACAGGTCGATTATGCGAATTTCAATTACAATTAAATTATTTTTTTACATCACTAATAGTTATCTGTTATACTTTAGTGTATTTGTATACCTCTTTCTAGACAGTAATCGGTCTTTATTCTTTCTTCTTTATCGCACAACAAGAAGGAGTGTCAGTACGTGTGTATGTGCATTAGCTAGCTATTAACGTGCAGTACGTATGTACATAAGATAGGTGTTGCTGCTAGTGTAGGTTATGCAAATTCTACCCTCTGTGTAGACCTTAGTGTAACTGGTTAACTGTCAAAGGTCACACTAGTGGTTTTTGCTCACTCTCTGGTTTCTGCTGCCCTAATAAATGTTTGTTGCTTGGCCGCCTGTGCGCGCTTCACAACTTGGTCCAGTGCGGTGGCTTGCTTCCCCTGAGCCGTGGGTTGGCCCAGTATTGCAGTACCCCTGGGTCTCGGCACCAATGTAACGTTTTTACTAGTAAGGCACAGACACACGATATAACAAGACCGCACGGTAGAGAACACAATGCACACACACACAGAATACCAGAATCATGCACAGTACAACATTAAAATCTCCAATATATAAATAGAAAAGTAGAAAATAAAACAAGGATAAAAATGAAAAATCCAGCTCGGGCGCCCCCCAGAGACATGTATTGTTAGCCTCTGACAGACAAGACGACTGAGTCTAGGCCTTGTAGGAGTTCGACTAAGTGCCATCAACTCCTTTGTGACAAAGACTAGTACAACAAAGGGGCGCACAGGTGCAGTGGCCATACTAAACAAGCGCACATCACTGCAGCAGTCAGTGGGCTAACCAAATTTTCACTTTCTTTGTGTGTACTAAATGTTTTGTTGAAGCTCAGCCTTGGTAATTTAGGGAGAAACTGGGATGGACCGGCCTGTTATTGGACAACACATTTGAAAATCCTATGATTAACCTGAGGAAGGAAAACGTGTGGGTTGACAATGTAGTGCAGCTGTTTGAAAAATATCAAGTGCCTAAAAGCTTCGACTTTCTCAGTGTTGACACCGATTTTTCTGACTTTTGGCTATTGAAAGCACTGCTGGATGGCAACTACAGACCAAGAGTGATCGTAATTGAGGTGATTATTTGCTTAATAATAATTACACACATGTCTAGAAGACAAATGGTTGGCATCAGGGCTGTTTGTTTTCTGGAAAAAATCTCAAGCCGGTTTCTTCCCGTTTTTTTTAGTTTTTTTCGGTTTTTTACAACAAGTTATTTTCCAAAATGAAAGAAAAAGGCTTTTTACAATCGCTTTTTAATGCGCAATTCAGCGAAATAGCTGAGTTTTATTACAAAATGCACTAATTTCATCTTTTAGAGTAGCAATTTGATTTTAAGACTGGATTTCTGTAACAACCGACTTTTTCATGAGCCCATAGGTACAGTTGCCCCAACTTTGTTGGATCGTTGAACTTTATACAGGGTGCGTCAAAAAAAAACAACCCAGCAGATTTTTTGCTGTAGCAACCGCAAATCTCAACCGATTTGAATGAATCCTGCTTTAAATGAAAGATAAATAAATTCTTGAACGATTGCTGTAGCTTTTATTAAGATGCGTTGCTTAGTTCCTGAGATAATTGCTTTAAAATTCAAAACAGAGATTTTGGCAGTGAACAACAGAGATTAAAACAACCCAGCAGATTTTTTACTGTAGCAGCCGCAAATCTCAACCGATTTCAGTGAGTCCTATTTTATATGAAAGATAATTTTATTCTTGAAAAATTGGTGAAGCTTTTATTAAGATATGATGCTTACACAGGGGAAACAACTTTGTTGACACCGTTAACACGATACGTATACACGTGTCAACGCATCGTGTATGCACACCGTGTAAACCGTGTCAACGATATGTATACACGCTGGAGTGCGTCTCAGAGTTGACACCGTAAACACGATGCGTTAACACGTGTATACATAACGTGTTTTCATATCGTGTTAACGCACCGTGCTAACCGTGTCAACGCAACGAACTAACCGTGTCACCGGCTCCATATTTCATGCAGGTTTCTTTCGCTTATTCCTACTCATGCATGCTTTAGACCAGTGTGTTTGTTGGTGCCCTTGCAGACATGAACTCGAATTATAAAACATGTGGACACTGTGGGAAGGCGGTTGAGAGGAGGATTCTTTATGGCCACACTTCAGTCTGCGTTAAACGATCAGGTTTTATTTCGCCAATTAAGTCCGGGTGGAAGTCCGTGAAAACGAAAATATTCCATACTTCTGCCGCGAGCCAACGTTTTGTGCGCACAAAGACATGTGGCTACTGCAATTTTAGAGGGGAACGCCGCGGGATTCTATTGCATGAGAAGCAGTGTATATTGCATATTTATAAGTCAGAGACCGGCTCTCAAGCATTTGCAAGGTCAGAGGCTGGAAAAATCATCAAAAGCAATGGGATTTATTATCTTAGCAATTTTCTGAAATGATTTTTAGTTTCACTTGGGTAAAAATAGTTTCTATAAATAATTTGGGCTAAGAGAAAAGTTTCGATGTGTGCCGTAGTTTAAATACGACCTGCCGACTTCCATCAGCATCAGTGAAAAATAATCTGAACTGTTGTATAGCATTTCAGTGATAAAGACGTTTTAATAGCTTGATGAGCAAATGTTTGGAATTAAAAGAAGAAAATGGTACAATAGAGAGCATAGGATCAACAATAATAGCCAGGGTGCCAGGCAAGTGATGGGAGCCGGTGAGCTAAACACGTGATATCGACATGTATACACGGTCCGTATACACGTGTCAACGATATGTATACACGGTCCGTTAACACGGCCTACCCAAGGGCGTGTTTACGATATGTAAACACGATAACGTGACACGGTTAACACGCTCACAAGACACGGTTGACACGATGACAAGACACGGTTGACACGCTCTGCAAACACGTGTATACGGACCGTGTCAACCGTGTCAACAAAGTCGTTTTCCCTGTGTTAGTTCCTGAGATATTTGCACTCAAAGTCAAAACAGATTTTGGCAATGAACAAGAGCAATTTTTATTATTCTGTTGCACTTCATAATAAAAACGATTCCTACTGCTCAGGGCTAACGCAACGAGCTTTTTCTGGTGCCACACATGCTTGGTTACTTCATTTGTAAAAGTCTTGTTGCCCCTCAGCAGTAGGAAGCCGTTTTGTTGTGAAGTGCAACGGAATCGCTCTTGTTCACTGCCAAAATCTCTGTTTTGAGTTTGAAGGAAAATATCTCAGGAACTAAAGCATCGTATCTTAATAGGGCCTTCACCAGTCTTTCAAGAATATATTCGGCGTTCATTTAAAGCAGGATTCATTCAAATCGGTTGAGATTTGCGGTTGCTACAGCAAAAACTCTGCTGGGTTGTTTTTTTTGACACACCCTGTATATGGTTGGATAGCCCTTCCCTCGCAGAGTAAGAAACCACGTTTGAATTTTTTCAATTTTCCACCCTCTTTTGAAAAACGATGGGAAAATGCCAAAAATGGTTTTCCGACCATAACTTCTGAACGAAACAACATTTTGTAAAACTAAGCACTCCATTGAATTGTTCAGGAAATTCTGCAACAGAAAAACTATAAATTTATTTTATGCAATGAATTTTTGGACCAAAAAGTGTTGAATTTATACTTTCATAAAAAGCACAAATTTTTGGGTTTTTGACCGATTTCATGGTCTAAACCTGAAAGGCCACAGAATTATATTTGTTGTTTTAGAAACTAACTCTATTTAGCTTCGAATTAACAACTTAATTTGAAAATCGGAATGTACCCCTTTTTCGCTATTTTGCATTTTATGGTGCCCACTCACTCAAATCCATCAACTGCCGATCAACGGTTTTCAGCCATAACTCATGAACCGAGAGGCGCACATCAAAATAGAATACACCATTCGATTCGCCATCAATTTCTACATCAGATATACAGTTATTGTTAGACTCCACTTGAACCTTTAGAGAAAAAAGTTGGACCTAGTTATTTTCTATAGTTGATATTAGCAATCATTAGCTTAGGTTTTTGATTATTTGTGGTTTATACGTGTGATGCCACAGATCACAGAATGTTATTTGCTGTTTAGAAAACTAACTGAATTTAGCATCGAATTAACCCATTAAGGGGGCGTGCAAAAATTACGTAATGGCATGAGGGGGGAGGGGGGGGTTCGCCAAAAGATTACTAATCATTACGGTGGGGGGGGTTGACGACTTTATTACGTAATTTTTTAAAGTGCAGAAATCACTGAAGTGGCCATAATTTTAATTGCTTTTACATACACTACATGTACATGTAGTCTCGATTTGAAGCCATTGGGCTTACATTTTCTCAATTTCACTTAGATGGACGGTTAGATTAGACAATAGCTACGTCTAAAGTCAAGACTTTCCAATTTTTCAAATGCTAAATGGCAACAGTGACTTTTGACATCTGTTTGATAAGATAAGGGTATAGCACTTATCAACTCGATCTTTCATAGGATTCATGCCGCTTTTTCAGAGCAAAATTCTTTTAATTTTTCAGAGCAAAATTTACTGACCAAAGTCAAATTTCCCTGACCAATCAGAGTGAGAACATTCTAACAAGGGTGAGAAGTTTTTAAAAATTGGCTCTGAAAAACGCATTTAAATGGTATTCTGAGGGTAAAATTTACAGTTGTGGTAGCTGTGGAAAGTCAAAAGTCCCATTTTCAAAACGGTGGTGTGTAAAGCCCTTTGGGCGAGAGATGACTCTACTGCTATCAATTTTTTTGCCTGACCAGACACCAAATTCCCTGAATTTTTTAAAATTTCCTGAGTTTTCCATGACTCCGTGACTTTTCGGGTCCCGCACGAACTCTGTTTTATGACCATCGATCATCAGTCAAGTGATATGGCAGCGCAGCCCTAAAATCTACGATAAAACACTCTGGTTTCAACTTTAACAAAAAGCCACCCAATGATGGCTTCTATACAAAACTAAGACTATGCGTACATGTATATGTAGTTGTAGCTCATCAATAAAGAAAACGAAGAAAATAATCGATTGTTACTGTATACAGATGTAATTTTATTAAAAACGTCATTTTACATGGAATTGAACTCAAAAATTTGGGCTCTATTATCTGTTCAAAAAATTGAAATTTCGGGGGCGGGGGGGGGGGGGCGGCAGCCAAATTATTACGTAATTAGGGGAGGGGGGTCAGAAAATTATTACGGGCGATTATCCGGGGAGGGGGGTCCGAAAATGGGCATTACGTAATTTTTGCACGCCCCTTTCACAACTCAACCAACAAAACTACAAACAATAAACAACCCCAAATTAAATCTTCTTTCTAAACCGATTGGCAACATTGCGTAAAAGGCAAACACTTGTTAAATTTAGAGCAGTATAAGCTTTGTTTAGCGAAAGCAAATATTGCAGAAGTAGATAGGTATAAATATATATATCGACGATGCGGGCCGTATAGATATATATGTAATAGCGACCGTTAACCAGTGTCCAGAGAGCAGGCTAGACAGGAAGCCGATGTCAAACGCGCTGCCACTGTTTCGTTACGGCAACGTTCAGCGATTACGTTTGATATCTTTCCAATCATCTCTTTGTTGATAAAAACCAGGTTGGCATCGATGTCAAACTTTGTCACTTTTGCGGGAAGTTAACTTGGATGTTTTCTTAACTATTGCTCGATCAGAGTTCATTGTTGGTGTAGCTTCAATTCCCTTTGGAGTGCAAGTGGTGGAAAAGGAAGCAGTACCGCATTGCACATGTGCAAGTGCTTCTCCATGGTCTGTTTTGCATCTGAACGTAAGCTTCGCGCAGTTAAACAATTGTAGCAACCGCCAAAGCTGAACGAATTCTTATTGGTTTTCTTCTCGATTTTTGATTCAAGTCATATTATCCATTTTTAATTCCACGTTCTTTCTCCACTATAAGTAATAGAAAAGGCATCACCGATTTCAAATTAGGGGGCATTCTCTCCCCGTAATCATATTTTCACCCCTCCGAAATACCTAATATTTTCTACCTATTATATTCCGGTTCATTTTTTGAACAATAATAATAAATTTTTGATTCAATTCATATGCTCTTCAATAAATTACATCTGTATACAGTAACAATCGATTATTTTCTTCGTTTTCTTTATTGATGAGCTACAACTACATATACATGTACGCATAGTCTTAGTTTTTGTATAGAAGCCATCGATGGAGTGTGACACGGTGGCAGGGTTGACAGAGTGTTTTCGAGATTTTGGGCTCCCCAATCACTTACTGATGATCGATTCCAAACGATTCGATCACGAAAAACACATTAAAACGAAATAAAAAATCAGAATTTTTCTTCACAAAAAAAATTATACATAATCATTTCCCATCCCACACGTTGAAAATGGGATTTTTGATTTTCACACCTCTCAACCTATGGTCTACCTCGGGAGTAACCATTCAAGCGTTTTTCAAATTAATTTTTAAAAATTCTCACCCTTGTTAGAATATTCTCACTCTGATTGGTCAGGGAAATTTGACTTTTGGTCAGTAAATTTTGCTCTGAAAAATAAAGAATTTTCTCTGAAAAACGCATGAATCTGTGAAAGATCGAGTTGATAAGTCTATACCCTTATCTTATCAAACAAGATGTCGAAATCACTGTTGCCCCATTTTGAAAAATTGGAAAGTCTTGACTTTAGACGCCTTCTTCATCTAATCTAACCGTCCATCTAAGTGAAATTAAATGTAAGCCAATGGCTTCAAATCAATTCCCAGCATGTAGTGTATGTAAAAAAAATTATAGCGCGCTAATTGATTTCTGCCTTTAAAAAATTGTAATATTTTACCGTAATGATTAGTAGTATCTTTTGGCAAACCACCTCCCCCCTCCATGCCGGCCCCACGTAATTTTTTTTTTTATAATGGGTTAATTCGATGTCACAAATTCAGTTAGTTTTCTAAACAAAACAAATAACATTCTGTGATCCTGGCATCCACGTATAAACCACAAATAATCAAAAACCTAAGCTAATGATTGCTAATATCAGCTATAGAAAATAACTAGGTCCAACTTTTTCTCTAAAGGTTCAAAATTGATCCAACAATAACTGTATATCTGATGTAGAAATTGATGGCGAATCGATTATTGTATTCATTTTGATGTGCGCCTCTCGGTTCATGAGTTATGGCTGAAAACCGGTGATCGGCAGTTGATGGTTGAGTGAGTGGGCACCATAAAATGCAAAATAGCGAAAAAGGGGTAATTGGTTTTCAAATTAAGTTGTTAATTCGAAGCTAAAATAAGTTAGTTTTCTAAAACAACAAATATAATTCTGTGGCCTTTCAGGTTTAGACCATGAAATCGGTCAAAAACCCAAAATTTGTGCTTTTTGTAAAGTATAAATTCAACACTTTTTTGATCCAAAAATTAATTGCATAAATAAATTTATAGTTTTTCTGTTGCAGAATTTCCTGAACAATCAATGGAGTGCTTAGTTTACAAAATGTTGTTTCGTTCGGAGAATGGTCGGAAAAACCATTTTTGGCATTTTTCCATCGTTTTTCAAAAGAGGGTGGAAAATTGAAAAAATTCAAAGTGGTTTACTCTGCGAGGAAAGGCATCCAAACATATACAGGGTGTGTCAAAAAAAAAACAACCCAGCAGAGTTTTTACTGTAGCAACCGCAAATCTCAACCGATTTAATAATCCTGCTTTAAATAACGCCGAATATATCTTGAAGACTGGTAAGGCCCTATTAAGATAGATGCTTTAGTCCTGGAATTTTCCTTCAACTCCAAAACCGAGATTTTGGCAGTGGAGCAAGAGAGATTCCGTTGCACTTCCCGACAAAACGGCTTCCTACTGCTGAGGGGCAACAAGACTTTTACAAATGAAGTAACCAAGCATGTGTGGCACCAGAAAAAGCTCGTTGCGTTAGCCCTGAGCAGTAGGAATCGTTTTTTTATTATGAAGTGCAACAGAATAATAAAAAGTACTCTTGTTCATTGCCAAAATCTGTTTGGCTTTAGTGCAAATATCTCAGGAACTAACACAGGGAAAACGGAACTTTTATGAGCTACGTTAACGGTCCGCACCACGTGTTTGCAGAGGTGTATCTTGTGTCTTTCATCGTGTCAACCGTGTCTTGTGAGCGTGTTAACCGTGTCACGTTATCGTGTTTACATATCGTAGACACGCCCTTTGCAGGCCATGCTAACGGACCGTGTATACATATCGTTGACACGTGTATACGGAAGTGTGTAATTCGAATATGTTAGCCACCGGCTCCCATCACTTGCCTGGCACCCTGGCTATTATTGTTGATCCTATGCTCTCTATTGTATCCATTTTTTCTTTTTAATTCCAAAATTTGCTCATCAAGCTATTAAAACGTCTTTATCACTGGAATGCTATACAACAGTTAGATATTTTTCACTGATCTGATGGAAGTCGGCAGGTTATTTAAACTACGGCACACATCCAAACTTTTCTCTTACGCCCAATTATTTATAGAAACTATTTTTTACTCTAAGTGAAACTAAAAAATCATTTCAGAAAATTGCTAAGATAACAAATCTATTGCTTTTGATGATTTTTCCAGCCTCTGACACAGCAATGCTTGAGAGCCGGTCTCTGACTTATAAATATGCAAATACACTGCTTCTCATGCAATAGAATCCCGCGTTCCCCTCTAAAATTGCAGTAGCCACATGTCTTTGTGCGCACAAAACGTTGGCTCGCGGCAAGTGGAATATTTTCGTTTTCACGGACTTCCACCCGACTTAATTGGCGAAATAAAACCTGATCGTTTAACGCAGAGCTGAAGTGTGGCCATGTAAAGAATCCTCCCTCTCTACCGCCTTACCACAGTGTCCCATGTGTTTCTCGTTCGAGTTCATGTCTGCAAGGGCTCCACAAACACACTGGTCTAAAGCATGCATGAGTAGGAGACAAGCGAACGAAACCTGCATGAAATATGGAGCTGGTGACACGGTTAGTTCGTTGCGCTGACACGGTTAGCACGGTGCGTTAACACGATATGAAAACGTTAGTATACACGTGTTAGCATCGTGTTTACGGTGTCAACTCTGAGACGACTCCAGCGTGTATACATATCGTTGACACGGTTTACGGTGTGCATACACGATGCGTTGACACGTGTATACGTAATCGTGTTAACGGTGTCCAACAAAGTTGTTTCCCCTGTGTAAGCATCATATCTTAATAAAAGCTTTCATCAATTTTTCAAGAATAAAATTATCTTTCATATAAAATAGGACTCATGAAAATCGGTTGAGATTTGCGGCTGCTACAGTAAAAAATCTGCTGGGTTGTTTTAATCTCTCATGTTCACTTTTTGCCAAAATCTCCATGTTTTGAATTTTAAAGCTTAATTATCTCAGGAACTAAGCAACGCATCTTAATAAAAGCCACAGCAATCGTTCAAGAATTTATTTGCATCTTTCATTTAAAGCAGGATTCATTCAAATCGGTTGAGATTTGCGGTTGCTACAGCAAAAAATCTGCTGGGTTGTTTTTTTTTGACGCACCCTGTTATAAGTTCAACTGATCCAACAAAGTTGGGGCAACTGTACCTATGGGCTCATGGAAAAGTCGGTTGTTACAGGAAATCCAGTCTTAAGAATCAAATTGCTACTCTAAAAGATGAAATTAGTGCATTTTGTAATAAAATAAGCTATTTTAGCTGAATTGAACATTAAAAAGCGATTGTAAAAAGCCTTTTTCTTTCATTTGGAAAAATAACTTGTTGTAAAAACCGAAAAAAACCCAACTAAAAAAACGGGAAGAAACCGGCTTGAGATTTTTTCCAGAAAACAAACAGCCCTGATGCCAACCATTTGTCTTCTAGACATGTGTGTAATTATTATTAAGCAAATAATCACCTCAATTACGATCACTCTTGGTCTGTAGTTGCCATCCAGCAGTGCTTTCAATAGCCAAAAGTCAGAAAAATCGGTGTCAACACTGAGAAAGTCGAAGCTTTTAGGCACTTGATATTTTTCAAACAGCTGCACTACATTGTCAACCCACACGTTTTCCTTCCTCAGGTTAATCATAGGATTTTCAAATGTGTTGTCCAATAACAGGCCGGTCCATCCCAGTTTCTCCCTAAATTACCAAGGCTGAGCTTCAACAAAACATTTAGTACACACAAAGAAAGTGAAAATTTGGTTAGCCCACTGACTGCTGCAGTGATGTGCGCTTGTTTAGTATGGCCACTGCCTGTGCGCCCCTTTGTTGTACTAGTCTTTGTCACAAAGGAGTTGATGGCACTTAGTCGAACTCCTACAAGGCCTAGACTCAGTCGTCTTGTCTGTCAGAGGCTAACAATACATGTGTCTCTGGGGGGCGTCTATCGAGCTGGATTTTTCATTTTTATCCTTGTTTTATTTTCTACTTTTCTATTTATATATATATTGGAGATTTTAATGTTGTACTGTGCATGATTCTGAAATTATTTCTGTGTGTGTGTGCATTGTGTTCTCTACCAAAGTGCGGTCTTGTTATATCGTGTGTCTGTGCCTTACTAGTAAAAACGTTACATTGGTGCCGAGACCCAGGGGTACTGCAATACTGGGCCAACCCACGGCTCAGGGGAAGCAAGCCACCGCACTGGACCAAGTTGTGAAGCGCGCACAGGCGGCCAAGCAACAAACATTTATTAGGGCAGCAGAAACCAGAGAGTGAGCAAAAACCACAAGTGTGACATTTGACAGTTAACCAGTTACACTAAGGTCTACACAGAGGAGTAGAATTTTGTACAACTACACTAGCAGCAACACCTATCTTATGTACATACTACTGCACATTAATAGCTAGCTAATGCACATACACACGTACTGACAC
>JASANB010002903.1:0-26173 GCA_030248155.1 Sabatieria punctata | reverse complement strand
ACTATTTTTATCAGACATGTACTCAGAGATGCCTACAGGGTGTCTCAAAAAAAATGATCACATTTCTTTTTACTGCCATTTCCGCAAATTTTGACCAAATAGGCTGAAATGTGGACCATAGGTGCCCAAACTCGGGCAATTTTATGTGTTAAAATTTGGTGCACTAGGCTTGACCAATTCTCGAGAAATTTCAAAAAAAGTGAAATTTGGTAATTTCAATACCAAAATCCGGTCACCGAAAAAACGTTACATTACATTATCGCCTAAACTCTAACGATAGCGTTGGAGTTCATGCGTCAACTTTTTACGCACGAATTACCCTGAACTTCTGCGTTTGCACTCCAAATTTCATCCAATTCCGTCAAAAATTAGAAAAGATACAGGAAATGGAAATGTTTCCATTTTTCGGTGACCGCCTTTCACTATTGAAATTACCAAATTTCACTTTTTTTGAAATTTCTCGGGATTGAGTCAAGCCTAGTGGCGAGTTCGAGCTGGGCGAAGGTTTACTATTTTTATTAGACATGTACTCAGAGATGCCTACAGGGTGTCTCAAAAAATGATCACATTTCTTTTTACTGCCATTTCCGCAAATTTTGACCAAATAGGCTGAAATGTGGACCATAGGTGCACCAAACTTTAACACATAAAATTGCCCGACTTTTGGCACCTATGGTCCAAATTTCAGCCTATTTGGTCAAAATTTACGGAAATGGCAGTAAAAAGAAATGTGATCATATTTTTTGAGACACCCTGTACCATACCAAAATTGTACTAGTAGTACTAAAATCAATCTTTGAATTTAGTACTAGTACCATACCAAACCAATTTCAAAACAGTTCCTTTTATCCGAAACCATACCGTATCAAAATCAAACGTTTTTACCACATAATTTTAGTACTAGAATTATGATTTTGGTAAGGCCTTTTCATTTTAGTACTAGCTTGTTGGCTGTATTTATAACACTTTTCAAATGCGTCAAAATATGTTCCCAATCCTTTCTGCATGTTTTGATTCGAAAAAACTCAAGAAAAGTGGATTGAGCATAATTTCCAAAGGCTTCTATGACATTATCACAGCAAACTACCACTACTGTACCAAATTCATACCAAAATCATACCAACCAAATTCAAACTGAATTAGCTAGTACTATACCATACCAAGAATATATTCTTGACCATACCGTATCGAATTCAAATCGCCAAGTTTATACCATACCATACCATATCAAACTCAAACTTTGAATTTAGTAGGCATCCCTGCATGTACTCACAAAAGTTTTACCAGTCGAGTCAACTGCCGATTTGTTTTCTAAACTTAGAAAACTATCAGTTCTAAAACTTCTTCTGGTACTCTATTTTCCTGTTTTAGGAGGGAACGCAGGTAAGCTTGTTCCTAAACAGTGATTAAACATATAAGATTGTATGACAAATAGAAGAAAAGCCCGGCGGAAGTGCCACAGAGCCTCCAGGAATCGCAGTTCCAGGCGCCCCCGAATTGCCTGAGGGTGGAGACGTGGCCGTACCTCCAGGGCCACCTGGTGGTGAATTTCAACCACGTAGGGGTTTTTTTGAAGTAAGGTGCGTTTTATTAAATTATTCTTTACGAGTTTTAGCTGAGGGTCAGGCACCGGGAGGTGGTGCTCAGATTCCAGGAGCTGGAGAGGCCCCTGCAGGTCCATTCCAAGATGCTGAAGTTCAGCCTCCAGGGCCAGGTTAGCTTTGAAAGATTGGAGAAGAAAATTCTATTGTCTTTTGTGAAATTATTTTAGATGGCTACTGTAAATCCGGTTTTGCTCGCGATTTGGATGACAACCAGTGCAAACGTATGAAAATTTCATTCAAATCAAATAACTAAGATTGTAAATAGATATAGATTAGTATAACCGTGTAAATAGATTAGTTAAACTGCAAAATTTGGGAAAAAACCCGATGACGGGTTCGGAGATTTGTATGTTCAAATTTGAGGTCTGAAAATTCGTGTCAGTTCATTTCAGATAGGGCACAACTCAGTCAGGCCTACCGAAGGCTAGAAGGACAGGATTTCCCCAAATCAAACTTTAAACATATAATAATAATAAAAATCGTGCCAACAATCTTTTCATTTTGTTGAAAATTGATGGAATGGCGGTCAAAAACTCGAAAAATGGCCTTTTGGACAACACTTTATTATACAGTATAGAAAAAAATGTCCCATCAACTTTTTGGTCTTCACTCAAACGTTCCGTTCTTGGTCAGTTCTTACTCGATTAGGCTCAAATTGTCAGAATCTTCTAAACTTTTCTTTCTTTCTTCTAAATTTGAATTTAGAAAGTAGTCTTCCGTATTTATGGTTTAACCTTTCCATTCTTTCAGGAATCGATTGCTACTGTTGAAGAGAGATCCCCAGTGATTGTATTAGGATTTGATTGCCGCTGGTTTGGCTTGCTCTTTCTCTTTTGATGGTGGCACCAGCTGGTGTGGTGAAACATTCATGTAAACAGTTTCGGTCACACAAATTAGAATTAAATTTGTTAAACACCATCCTTTTGCTTCGGCTTGGTGGCAACTGGACGGCATGCAGTGGCCCTTCGGCACTTGAGACAAGCCTTCCTAGTATAAACAGCATTACTGATGAACGGCACAGAGACTTTACGCAGTCAGTGTGTATGTGGTTCTTCTGTGTTCGCAGTCGGATTCGTCGACTGTCCCAATCTATTTGTTGTTCGCCTGAACGAAACGGTATTGAACCTAACTCCCATTGGCCAACCTTATACTGAATGCAGTCGATCTGTGGGGGTAATGGAGTAAGCAGGTGATGAGCGGTTATTACAGAATGTAACAAGGCGTCTAATATAAATGGTAGCCAGCCAAAATTTGCCTCCGCATAAGGGTTATGATGCCGCGTCGTTGGCTCAGTGGGTAGCTCGCTGCCTCTGAGTCACGGCGGCCCCTGCATCCCTAGCGGTTGTAGTGGTTCATCCTCTCGGCGCGGCAAGTTTCTTGCTGCAAAGAGTTGGTCGTCGGCACAACGCTCCACCCAGGCCACCGAAAGCCGGTTGCAGCGAGTAGGTAAAATGGGAACCAACTGGATCTGCCGTTGCACCGAAGCCGCTCCACAAAGCGTTGGGAAGAACATCTACGATGTCAGAAGCTGTCTGAGAAACCAACTATGCCGGGGAGCCCTCGGCCGTTGGGAGCTGTCAGCATCATGGCATTGACACGCCGGCCGCCCTCCTGGTGACCGGCGCCCAGCAGCATGGCTAGGAGTGGCTGGCAGTGAAAGAAGGGCAACGTCCGAGATGACGAATCACGGGGAAGCGAAATGGACCTCGAGTCTGATCGCAGGCCGTAAGGCCCCCCGCACATCGGATCGGAAGGGTTATGGCGTTCAGCCTGCCTATCTTTCCTATCGTAGCTGGTCTCACAAGCGTCGAAATTAAACTTCGGTTAAATCGCGGTTGGACGCGCGGCTGAGGCCAGGCTGACGCAAAGCTGAATTGTGAATGCTGAAAAGCAACGCAAGCAACGTTCGCGACACGTGCGATGCGGCATTGTGAATCCGGCTTTAGGTAGTTCATTAGCACAATTTAATAAATAGTATTTGGCTGGAGCACACAAATAGTTCACATCACAGCTGGTACATCTGACATAATACAAGTAACAGGGGGTCTGCCCCAACCCGACTAGGCCAGACCCTCGATCGTAGACCACCCCTCCGGTTTTACTGGCAAAAAAATTTATTCAGGAATATTTTGCGTTTTTTTTTACAATTTCAGACACAAAATTGCTAAAATCGCCTGTAAAACAGTACAGACCCGAAGGAACTGTTATTTTACTAGTATTTTATAGTATAGTATAACAAAAATTAGTAATACCAGTGGTATTTTGCTATTAGTAAAATAATAGCAAAAAGTGAAATTGTGAGCCAATAGTAAAGTAAAAAATATAATTAAACAAGCCAAACGGGGTCAATAGTAAAATAGAAATTTTGCTACTATTTTATTATTTCAGCCAAAATATGGATTAAGATTGCACTAAAAGATGTGTGGGTGCACTTTCGTGACTCAAATTTTACACATTTTTACTCTTGATGTTGTGGAAAAGCTCATATTATGATCAAATTCAGCAACTATTTGGCAGCAACATCAGTCAGTTATAAAATCTTGACATCATTGATATGGCTCAGCTATGATTCAAGGTCAGCCCTACTTACATCGAGTCTTCACTGCAGCGTGTGCAGAATTTCGCTGCCAA
The DNA here is from genome assembly GCA_030248155.1 of Sabatieria punctata. NCBI lineage: Eukaryota > Metazoa > Nematoda > Chromadorea > Araeolaimida > Comesomatidae > Sabatieria > Sabatieria punctata. The sequence goes on along the minus strand of JASANB010002903.1, from coordinate 21,938 downwards.
ACTGATAGCTGGATTACGCAAACATGATCATGCCATGCCACACTGGTGCGGAAAGAACTGCAATGGCCAAATATTCCAACTCTGCAAAAAAATGGCCACCCAGACTCTCACATATCAACTGCACAACGTTTTATGCTTTGTCCTTAATGTAATCAGAACTTATTTCATGAAATATTTCTTCGCTACATTTGCAAGTCTTCTGCAAGAATGGATGTCTGATCATCTCATCGATGTTCATCCGTTCAGTGTGATTGTAACGCAACAAATGAGACAGTAGACTTTGCAGTTGGACGTTCAAATTGTCGGGAATGGGCACGGTGAAGTCAGATTCTTCTACAAAACGCCCAACAGGCAAGCGTATGGCAGACGCACCAGTGGCCCCTGTGTACAGAGTCAGTCCAATCGACCACATGTCCTGCACGTGACTTGGCTGGCTGCCAAAGCGCGCGTTGAGCTGAGGAAACATCTCTGGAGCTTTGCATAAAAGACCTCTTGGGGTTGAGTGGTCGTCGTAGTCGCGATCTTCACCAAGCAGATAGCTGCAGCCGAAATCGCCGATCTTCACCACAAACTTTCCAGTCGATTTTATGTCAACGAAGATGTTCTCTGGTTTGATATCGCGATGGATTATGCCAATTTCGTTCAGTCTTTTGTAACCTTTGGCTAAACAGCTTCTTTTCAGATACTGTATATCCTATTATACTAATCTACTCTGAAGTATGCTGAAGAAGCAAAAGTGAGTTACCCAAATGTCTGGCCGTCTTTCGCAGCAAGTCCACTGGTTGCGATCCACCAGAGAGCCGAAGGAAATTTGCATAATTGCATGTGTACATCTCCGTTACGATATGCAGCTGGCTGTTGCGAATTTCACAGTGCAACACCTTGACCAGGTTTTTATGTGGTGCAGCAGCTATTTGTTGGCAATTCTCCAGCTCTCTCTGCTGAGCAATGTGTTCTGTGTGATTTGAGGGCGTCTGTACGACTTTGACAGCGACCAGCTTCCGTTCGTCCCTTATCCAGCCTTGACACACTCTCCCAAAAGATCCGTACCCTATCAGGTGGTCATTCCAGATCTGGATGCGTCTGTCATTTAATTCTTCCACACTGTAAATTGAAGTCATTTTTGTTCATTTTTAATCAATGAATGACTGAATTTGAATGTAAAAATTTCAAGAATTTTGTTCACTAATGATCTAGCAAAACGGGCAAACTTTTTTCAACTTATTTACTTTGAATTGTACTACTAATGTAAAATTTAATTCAAACCGAATTAGCATGACAATATTTTTCAACTCAGTTAAAATAAATTCATTAAACATAATAAAAAGTCAGACAGTAATTTAGTTGTAATATTTTTCAAATCTTTTGTGCGTTTCTCCTTATTTTGCAATTATTTCTTTCTTTCAACTTGTGTGCGGTGCTTTGTTTCCTATTCAATGAGTTAAAAAATAATAATTGTAAATTTCGGTTTCCTTTATAAACTATAGAATATGACTGGTATACGATTCCAAAAAAGACTAAAAGCATATTTTATTACTAGTTTCAATGGTTTGCGGTCTTCTATAAGTAGGGAGAGGCAAGGCACAGCCTCTCCCTACTCGCGGTTTAGAAAACACAAAAATACAGCCAAAATGTGGTCCGAAAACGGTTTTCGCAAGTTAAACGCAAATTCTTTTTGTGTTCGGTTTTATTGATGGGAGCAAGTGATGTACTTATATGCAGCATATATTGTATAGAGCAGGAGCTATCGAATAAGATGCATCTTGAACCATAATTCAGCCGTTGAAGGTCATTTTTCTCTTATTTTTCTTTTTTTCATTTTTTTGTTGTCCAACTACTGTTGTTTGTGGATACACATACACATTTACCATACACAAAAATACACATTGTTTTTTCAATGTGTATACACGTACACCTACACATACACATTGAAAATTCAGATACACATTACCATACACAAACAGTACTCGAAATGTGTATTTTTGTGTATGTGTATTATCAGCAAAAGTCGATAAAATTTCGAACAGAATCGTAAAATTTCGATGTTTTTGCTGCAGTAATAAATGGTAGATATCCTCATAAAGCCTTCAAAGGGCCTAAGTAACTCGATTTCAAAGCTATCCAAGGTTTAAAGGAGCAGACATTGAGAGATTTGATTTTCTTAGCATTTCTGGCTCAAAATCTACCAAAAAATTTGCATTTTCAGTACAATACACATACACAAATATACACAAAAATACACATTGTTTTGTTGAATGTGTATACACAAAATACCATACACATTTGAAGGTAAATGTGTATACACATACACATACAGTACACAAACGGAAAACCCAATACCAAACAACAGTATGTCCAACCCAGCAGTAGACGACCGAAAATGAATGGTTTTTGAGCCCAGAGTAGAAAATACTAGAAATGGGGCGCTTTTTTAGTTGTTTACTTTTTGCTAAAGTATCAAAAATGGGGGGTTTGGACTGTTGGACCCGTGCCAAGCTTGGTGGCTCGAAAACACTACAGCCATAACTACTACAGTCATTTTTATACATCAATGTAGTAGAGAGTAAGAAGGGGAAAAGTCGGTTTTCCGACCCAAATTAGGTCCAACTACTCTAGACTTTTGGCTGCCAGCTAAAAAAACTGTTTGAACTTTACTGTAAACTGTTACTTAGGTCAGTGTGTAGTATGTACCATATTTGAACAGATGATTCTAAAGCATAAACCGGTGGCGGCCGAACGACAGATGATCTCGGGACCAGAGGAGTAGTGGTAACTGCGGTCATCAATCTTCTTGCCAATGTAGGCACACCTATCTCGTCTAATGCTCTAACTAGTTTTTCTAATCCTGAGACGTCTGCTGCATAGATATCCAGTAGCAGAGCCATTTGATCTTCATTGGTATTCTGCAACAAAGCACCTAAACTGAACATTGAAATCTTTCTTTAGTTTTACACTTACCGCACGTTTAATTTCCTGCATTTTGCCACCACTCAAATCAGAATTGTTAAAAAGAGTATTCAACAAATCTGTTATGATTCCTGTCGAGCAATTCATTAGGTCTCGCCTACAAGTAGTCAGACGTTCATCTTCTAAACTTGAAAGGCCAGACATTTTTGATTGCGCCAAGTCGGTTTACTTTGACAACAACCCAGCACGTGTGCGCCGTTATATCGAGTTTGGCCTGCTAACCGGTTTTGGAGACGGAGGTAGGATTGTGTGCGTTCGGCAAACTATGTTTTTCCGTGTTGTCGAAATCTTGCGTCACTCACAACCACATATGTATGCCATAAAATGTTCAATTGAATATCTGTTCAACTACCGTAAAGTTTGAATATTTTGCTGGTGATAAAACTTTTAATTTAAAAATCTGATGTTTCAAATCTAATAGCCATATAAATACACCTTCTCGATTTGAATATTTTGTCACAGATGGTCACTTTAAGAGTGGATGTCAGGCAGCCTTTGTGTTCCCTCTCTAATTAAAAATTTCGCGTCGACCTCTCGGATTTGCTGAAAACTTGCATGAACAAAGTACTTAGACTCATAATAACTTGCACCAACTTTGAGACCCCAACTTCGTCAAATATGCAAATTATATTTCGAATGGAACATGCGCCTCAAACAAGTCTCCCAAATATAACTAGTCCACCTCATACATGTGTGACAGGTCATCCGCCGAAGGGGTAGGGGGATCTGAGCCCAAATTTTCGGAGAGGTGGTTGGGATTTACTCAAAATTTGTAAATATGAGGGTTGTCTGACTCAGACATCCACTCTTAAATCTATACTGCTGATTTTTGTCTGAGATTCCTAGGTTTTAGCTAATGCGGCAGCGCCTGCCATCCTAAAATCTTCCGCGGTACCGCAAGCAGTGGCGCGGTTGCTGTGACGATAGGTATGTTGTGATAGACGGCATTAAAAAGGATAATAATAGGGTATATTTAAGATTAATCTATCATGGCTCTAGAAATCACAGTATTGCTGAAATTAATAGCCACTATACGTAGCTGTTGTTAGTAAAAACGCGCGCGATTAAACGAGCCTTGAAGAGTAAGCTGAATTTTTAGCTAACATGCCGTCAATTCGGCAGTTTCTCTTGCATAGAAAAAATGAACTGTTTGCAACATCGCCAGTTGCTGGGCTTATATTTATTAAGAGCTCGAAATCATTCGTGGGCGTGATATTCTGGACCACAGTAATAGCTGTATTTGGTATGGTAACAGTTACATATGTGTACAAAACCATGGTCAACTATTACAATAATCCCACAATTACTACAGTCAAAATGGCAGTTCAGACTAATGAATTTCTCGATTTGGCTAAGACTTGGATTGAATTAAAAATTCCAATCTTTGAGTTTGGAACAAATGAAACAGTAGAGAGTATGAAGCGTATGAAAAATATACTGGATAAAAAGGGATCCATTAATTCTAGATTTATAATTACTCACTTTATGAATGTAATTGTCTCTCCGGGAGAAGTTCTACACCGGTTTCAGCAAGGATTAAACTGCACCAAATGCTCAGAGCATTTAGTAAGGTTCTGGTATTACTATACAGATGAAGACAAAATCAGTATTACTACTCAATACCCGCCGTACAGAGCTGAATATTATAAAATGTATAATCTGTTTCAAAAGATGACACCAAACAAAACCTACACGGAAGCCGAATTTAATTTGAAATTTGCCAAGGCTTTACAAGGCGCTAAAGAAATGTATAAACTGCAATACATTAAAGAAATGAAAGATAATGCCAGTTACGACTACATTATGTATTTGCTGAAACAAGAACCAGACAAAAGAGCCATTGCATTGAGTATGCTCTTAGAGCTGGCCGGTCATAGAGAATGGCTAATTGCCAAAGATTTCCTTAAGGGTGCGGCAAGAGCAAAGCTCGACATCACATTAATTGGATAGACTAAAATCATATTTATTGATGAATGTCTTAAAACTGAAGATCACTTATCACAATGGAGATAGTTCAGAGAAAAATGACTGGTTCCTGAGTAATCATGATAATCCTTACTTAAAACTGGCTGATGTCAAAATAGAAAAGAACAAAATGGACAACATCAACAAGATCATTCTCAGATTCTCACTGGATGACCCCAGACCTAAAAAGCTACTGCAGGTCAGTTACCAGCCAAAACTCTACAATGAGATGGTTTTACAACCGACCAATGGCTATTTGCTTTTTGGAGAAGAAAAACATGGGTTTTGGATGAACTTGCTGATGGATTACTACCCTCTAAATAGCGATGTCAGAATTCTGACAACCGACCTTCGAGTTGACTCTATCAGACTGACACCTTTCGTGCACACTGACTTCAAACTTGTTACTTCAGCCAGGTACATATCTCAAGTGGACCTTGAACGGTAAGACAATAAATTTAAATTGTCATGGCGTGATCTAGTGCCAACTCTTACGAATTACCCTGAATTTCTGCGTTTACACTTCAATTTCATCCAATTCCGACAAAAATTAGGAAAGATACAGGAAAAAGAAATGTTTCCATTTTTTCGGTGGCCGGCTTTCACTACTGAAATTACCAAATTTCACTTTTTTGAAATTTCTCGGGAATGAGTCAAGCCTAGTGCACCAAACTTTAACACATAAAATTGCCCGAATTTTGGCACCTATTTTCCAAATTTCAACCTATTTGGTCAAAATTTGCGCAAATGGCATTAAAAAGAAATGTGATCATTTTTGAGACACCCTGTACTAGACAAAAACTATAACTGTAAACTATGTAATGAATGAACGAATGAATGAATGATTGAACGAACAAACAAACGAACAAAGGAACAAAAGAATGAAAGAACGAACGAACGAACGAACGAATGAATGAATGAACGAACGAATGAACGAATGAACGAATGAACGAACGAATGAACGAACGAACGAACGAACGAACGAACGAACGAACGAACGAACGAACGAACGAACGAACGAATGAACGAACGAACGAATGAACGAACGAACGAACAAACGAACGAACGAACGAACGAACGAACAAGCAAACAAATGAACATTAAAAAGAAATGTGATCATTTTTTGAGACACCCTGTACTAGACAAAAACTATAACTGTAAACTATGTAATGAATGAACGAATGAATGAATGATTGAACGAACAAACAAACGAACAAAGGAACAAACGAATGAACGAACGAACGAACGAACGAACGAACGAATGAACGAACGAACGAACGAACGAATGAACGAATGAACAAATGAACGAACGAACGAATGAACGAACGAACGAATGAACAAACGAACGAACGAACGAACGAACGAACGAACGAACAAATGAACGAACGAACGAACGAACGAACGAACGAATGAATGAATGAACAAACGAACGAATGAACGAACGAACGAACGAACGAACGAACGAACGAACGAACGAATGAATGAATGAATGAATGAATGAATGAATGAATGAATGAATGAATGAATGAATGAATGAATGAATGAATGAATGAATGAATGAATGAATGAATGAATGAATGAATGAGCAGACTTCATCTCCCTGGGACCTGCCCTGACTATTTATCATGCACCTATTTGTGTAGTTCAACGTACATGATTTCAGCTGCTCACATGAGCCCAAGTACATATGCACAAAGAAATGCGAAATCGAATTATCACTTGCTCATTGTGGCTGTTTGAACTGGACTCATAGTTTGTATGACTCAGAGAAACCAATCTGTTTTGGTGGACAAGCAGAAACTTGCAAAGAAAAGACGAATGGAACAAGTAAATTGCAACAGTGTTACAACCAGTGTGACCAGCAGGAATGCACCAAAGTGGCCAATATACTACAAGAGGATGTGAAAACCATGTCTCCCCATAACGATTTCTCAACATACATGTACAGTGCCACCCTCTCCTCCAAGCTAGTAAGCACACTTTGCTATCAAAACTGCTCTTCAGTGTCATTTCAGAACGTGAACTTCCCAGAATTCTACACTTTACCTGGTCAAACACTGATCTCTCTGCTGGCCGACCTGGGTGGACAACTGGATCTCTGGATCGGACTGACCACCATAGGAATATTACACTTCTTGCTCTTTGCAGGAAACACCATCCTTGAACTGGTCAAGATGAAACTGCAGTCAACTGACGACATGCAAGTCTATGCTGTGCAGCCTGACATCCATTCGCAAGTGTTTGCTGTTCAGTGTGAACGGGTTGAGTGCAGGTGGGGTTTTTGTTTTTTCTTCATAGTGTCATTGTATTGGAAACATTACATTATGATTGCTTCAGTGCTGCAGTCAAATCACAGCCACTGTTTGAAAAACAAAATAATTGAGACGATATGAAAGAAGAACATTTAAAGTACTCAAAGTTAAAGAATCACAATGTACCTACTGAAGCAAGAAGCACGTTTACTCGTAAAGAAACACTACATTGACAATAGGAATGCAAAGGCTGAGTATAAATCTCTTTCATTACATTACATTCATTACATCGTGTCATTTGTATTCGGTACATTTTGTGCACATCTTGCGTAATGACTGTCGTTCACACTGAAATATGACCAATTAGTTTTGCATGACCAACACGACTGCCATTTTATTTTACCATGCACATGAATAAACACTTCATGGGTTAGTGCAGTGCGGTGCGTTGCATTTTGGAAATTTGAAAACAGATAATTTGCTTTCTAATAACTAAAGTAACACTAGATATTAAGCTCAGAAAACTAGGTAATTAATAGTAATTTAGGAAAACCTAAAACGCTCGAAATCAAGTCAAATGTCATGTCGTTTAAGGGCTAAAAAGTAATATTTAATTACAAAAAAGGCTTCTAAAAGAACCGATTTGCCTTTAATATGCATGTATCGGCAATTTCGGTTAACGAAGGCCTTAAGCGGCTTATAAGCTAATAGCTAATTTGAGGGCAAATATCTCAGGAACTAAGCAGAGTATCCTAATAAAAATGTGAACAATCTTTCAAGATTATACAGGGTGTGTCAAAAAAAACAACCCAGCAGAGTTTTTGCTGTAGCAACCGCAAATCTCAACCGATTTGAATGAATCCTGCTTTAAATGAAAGACGAATAAATTCTTGAAAGATTGGTGAAGGCCCTATTAAGATACGATGCTTAATTCCTGAGATATTTTGCTTCAAACTCAAAACAGAGATTTTGGCAGTGAACAAGAGCGATTCCGTTGCACTTCACAACAAAACGGATTCCTACTGCTGAGGGGCAACAAGACTTTTACAAATAAAGTAACCAAGCATGTGAGGCACCAGAAAAACCTCGCTACGTTAGCCCTGAGCAGTAGGAATCGGTTTTATTATGAAGTGCAACAGAATAATAAAAATCGCTCTTGTTCATTGCCAAAATCTGTTTTGAGTTTGAGTGCAAATATCTCAGGAACTAAGCATCGTATCTTAACAAAACCTTCACCAATCTTTCAAGAATTAATTTATCTTTCATATAAAATAGGACTCACTGAAATCGGTTGAGATTTGCGGCTGCTACAGTAAAAAATCTGCTGGGTTGTTTTAATCTCTGTTGTTCACTGCCAAAATCTCTGTTTTGAATTTGAGGGCAAATATCTCAGGAACTAAGCATCGTTTCTTAACAAAAGCTTCACCAATCGTTCAAAAATTTATTTATCTTTCATTTAAAGCAGGGTTCATTCAAATCGGTTGAGATTTGCGGTTGCTACAGCAAAAAATCTGCTGGGTTGTTTTTTTTTGACACACCCTGTATTTATCTTTCATTCTAAATGCTTCACACAAATCGGTTGAGATTTGCTAGCTACAGCAAAACCCTGAACTGTCTCGGTGTGGTAGAGATGTTGGCCTAGCTAAGGAGATACCATTACTACAAAAGAAAAATGCTGTAGTTTTGTACATCACTATTGTAATTGTATGAATGTTTGAATGTTTAATACACACGTCCAACAGAATAACAAGCAACTCAGATCAAGGGGAGGGCGTGGCCGTTTGTCCGACGAGTGCCCTTCCCCGCAAGTACTCAGAAAAATCTAACTGCTGAATTAATTTTCTGAAGCGCGAAACCGTGGCTGCATTAACTAATTCGGCTGGCAAACTATTCCATAGGGGAACAACCCGATTTGAAAAGAAAAACTTCCTTATGTCTAGTCTTGACCGTTGAACAAATAATTTACGGTTGTGACCACGAGTGCTTCGTACATTAGCATACTCAAATAACAGTTGCCTTGGCAGTTCCACAAGTCCCTCGAGAATCTTGTAGACCATAACCAGATCGCGGATCAAACGACGTTCTTCCAATGACTGAAGGTTTAAGACCCTCAGACGCTCATAATAAGAAAGATTTTGCATACCTGGCAATCGACGAGTAAACAGACGCTGAACTCTTTCTATTAAATCTATATCTTTGAGCAAATTTGGATTCCAGACTTCAGTTGCGTATTCCAGCTTTGGTCTCACGAACGTTTTATACAATTTTAAAAGGAGGTCATGGTTTCGACTGTGAAAAGCACGGAAGATTAGGTTTACGGTTTGAAAGCCCTTAGTTGTAACTTTACGACAATGGAGGGAAAATTTTAAATCGTTAGATAAAGTGACTCCTAAATCAACAATACTAGAAACAGCAGGCAGAGGGTTACCATTGACTAAATACTCGGTGTGGGTGTTTCCATAACCTAAGTGAACAACAGAACATTTTTCAATAGCCACTGAGAGTTGCATTTTTGAGGCCCACTCGAACACGTGCCCTAAATCGGTCCTGAGACGTTCATTTACAACCCCTTTAGGAACCGAGAAATATAACTTGGCATCATCAGCATACAGCTTAATATTGGAAAATTGGAGTACACTTTCCAAATCATTTATATAAATCAGAAAGAGCACTGGACCCAGAAGACTACCCTGTGGGACACCTGACCCAACCAAACTTTCAGGAGATTGAAAATCATTATCAATACAAACATACTGCCTACGATAACTCAGGTAGTGTTTTAACCAGTTAATCAAGCTTCCTGAGACCCCAAAACGCATCAACTAACTGATAAGTTTGTTGTGGGATACACTATCAAATGCCTTTGCTATATCTAAGTATATAACATCAACAGTTTACCTTCTATCTATTGCTGCTGTCCAGTCATTCAAACTTGCTAGTAATTGCGTTACAGTTGACCTTTTGCTCAAAAAACCGTGTTGGGAATCTGAGATTAACCGATTTTCTCTTAAGAAAGTCACTATTTGGTCCCTTATTATGGATTCCATAACTTTACTGGCACCACAAAGCAAGGCTATAGGTCGAAAGTTCTTTGGATTCGATACTAACCCTTTCTTATGTAGGGGTATTACATTACTTTAGAAATTTTCCACTGCTCTGGGACAACGCCAGATGCAAAAGAAAGGCGATAGATCCGATTTAATGGTTCAGCTACTACTGTTGCTATGTTACGAAGAAAGAACTGAGGTATACCGTCAGGCCCGGAAGACTTTTTTGCAGCGAGCTTTACCAAATGGTCGAAAACTAACTGTTCATCAAATTGTACTTGACTCAGACGCTTCTCCCCTAACGGTTTTGATGAAATTTGATTACCATCATCTTGAACGAAAACTGATACAAAAAACCTGTTAAATTCTACCGCTTTCTCATACGAATCCATAATAATACGGCCATCGTCAGCGACCAATGTTGGAATATCGGATTTACAGGTTAATTTCGATTTTACAAAAGCCCAAAATTTACTGCCTGAGTCTGATTCAAGTATTCTAAGTTCCCTCCGATATTCATCTCTACGTTTTAGCCGACGACATAATGCTGCTGACTGTGACCAATTCTGATGATTTTGCAGAGTAGGATTATTCTTATATAATCTAAATAGCGCCTGCTGCCTCTTGTGAGACCTTCGCGTATCGCTGGACCAATGAATAACGGAAGACCGAATGTCACACAACGGCACAAACATTTGTACACATAAATTTAGCGCATCTAAAAATGTGACCCAGAATTGGTTGACGTCAGAACATCTGTCAAATTCTGTTACCCTGTAATCTGTCTGTACAGGCAGGTGCTTTTTGCAGGCATCCAAAAACGGTACGTTCCAGGGCTACAGTGTGACGGAGCTTCTGCGATATTCACAAGACACGAACTATTTAGTTAGAAAATCTTTACCATCTAAATAGCTATCCACATGGTTTGATCAGCTGTAACTCGATCTGTATCTCTGTTTTGTTGCAAGTTATAATTTTGTTTGTTCGTTGAAATGTATGACCAGCTATCTGCATAAACGATTTTACTATAGACCAGCTACAGTTAGCCAGGACAAACTGCGATTCTTTGGTTAGTAGAAGTAAGAGTTAGGGGTATAAAGACGGGTCGGTTGGCCAGAGAGTCAGTCCACTTCTTCCATTCGCGACGCATCACCACTTCCAGTTTCCTCGCCCTCAACTGGCGACTTTTCTCTTGGACTGCCTTCGCTGGACTCTGATGACTGCTCAGATTCATCCTCGTCCACGCCTAAACATCAGCTGGTTGGAAAATCTGCACACTTCCATATTAGAGGCGTAAAAAGGTGGAGGAACTTTTCTTTCAAAAAACTCGCCACATATGTATCTATAAAATATCTGCAGCATTGTTTTGCACAAAAATTTCGGTCAGGGACCCCAGGGGAAGTGTAGGTAGGAGTAGGTTACTAAGTCCAAGCTTGATCATTCTGTAGATTCGGTGGGCGTAGAGCTGTGGGTCCTTCAAACTGAATCCAGAAGACATCATGGAGGTCTCGAACAGCAGAATCACCAGGTCTTTCACCTGAAACAGTTCAGCACAAACTATGTAGGCTACTCAAGAGGCGGCAGGGAAACAGCAACATACAGTCTGACTATACACCTTTATTCAGCTACGATGTCATAATAATAATAATAATGCCTGTAAAATCAATAAGTCACAAACCGTTTTGTCGTTCCGGTCGCTTTCCACTCTCTCTCGCAGCTGTTGTATGATGGTGTTCTCAGGGTTTATCTCCAAATTCTTCTTGCTGGCCATGTACCTAGAGGAAAAGCTGTGAGTAGGGACCGGCAACGGCGGCCAATTTTGCGCCGCTCCGCGTGCCTAATTTTCTTCGCACGTTTTCACCACACTGGTGTCGCGGGGATCAAAATCATGTTTTTTTAAAAAATGCGACTAGAAAAGCGCGTTCTTTTTTTATGGTTTTTTGTTTTGATTATTTTAACATAACTATTCACCCAAATCACCTTGCTATAGGCTAAGCTGCGGTTGTTTTCGGCTAAAATAAGCGAAGAAACAGCGTCAGTGTCAAAAAAGTTTATGATCTCAAAAGGTGCGCCCAACGGTATTAAAGAGGTATTGATCATCTTTCGTTTGAGCCATTTTTTTCGGCATCGATTCAGCCAAAGATCCCGGAAATCAGATTGAAATTTTACATGGTTAAGCATAGGCAGAATCGGTATTTTTTCAGAAAACGAAAGTTTGCTTTTAAACAAAGAACAAATAAAAAAGGTGCGCCCGCTTAAATTTTAGTTTAGGTGTTGCTCTTACTAAAATCACTCAGATTTGGCGTCCTAGGTTCGTAAAAGATCCCGGAAATTGGGTTAAAGTTGATGAGGTCGTTAAAATTAGAGGGTATCGAATACGAACGTATTGGGGATCCTGAGCAGCCCAAAGCCAATGGTTTATATTTTGCTTCTTGGCAATACTTTAGTAGTTTTGCGTCTCTGCTAATCAATATAAGGTGAATCCTGCTCAGGCTTAACGTGTGTAGTCAATAAATATGGTACAAAAGCGGAAAAACCTGTAATCGCTCATTCGAGTTAACTTCATATAATTCGTTTTCATTTATATGTCAGTGGAATTCCTTCAAATTTTCAGCGTTTATTTATAAGTGTTAAAGATATTTTTTGCCCAAATTTGAGCTGCATATTCCAACGCAAACAGGCACGGAAGGTAATCCAGTAACGAACGAAAGTCGGACAGGGTTAGGTGTAGCTGGGGGGGATCAGGGAAGGTCAGAAATGGACTAGATATTAATTAATTAACTTTCTTATGACTATACAACTCCGGAACGTGCGCTATACTGATGCATACCCCTGGGGGTATTTTAATATTTGGAAAACAAGCCCTCAGGAGCGTGTCCTGTACTGGTGCATACCCCTAGGGCATACATGGGCCGGGGGGCGGGTAAGGGGGTATACACCTCCCCCTCGGCCGGCCATACCCCTCCCTCCCCCACCCACCCCCCCTCCCGGAGGGAGGAAATTTTTGCTTATTTAAGGGGCAAAATAGGCGTTTTTTGGCCTTTTTTTGGGGGACCCCCCACCCGAGGTTTCCAACCCCCCTACCCCCATCCGGATTTTTCCGGCCCATGTATGCCTAGGGGTATTTTTATATTTGGAAAACAAGCCCTCAGGAGCGTGTCCTGTACTGATGCGTGTCTAGGGTATTTTTATATTTGGAAAACAGGCCCTCCGGAAGCGTGCCCAATACCGATGCGTCCCCTAGGGGTATTTATATGTTTTTAAAACAGGCCCTCCGGAGTGTGCCTATACTGATGCGTCCCTCCAGGGGTATTTTTATATTTGGAAAACAGGCATACATGGGCCGGAAAAATCCGGAGGGGGTATGGGGGGTCCAAAAAAGGCCAAAAAACGCCTATTTTGCCTTAAATAAGCGAAAATTTTCTCCGTCTGGGAGGGGGGTGGGGAGGGGGTATGGCCGGCCGAGGGGGTATTGGCCGGCGAGGGGTATACCCCCACACCCCCGGCCCATGTATGAAAACAGGCCCTCCGGAGCCTGCCTATACTGATGCGCCTCTAGGGATACTTATATATTTGGCAAAACAGGCCCCCGGGGCTTGCCCTATGTTGATGTAGTGATCATTAGACTCGCCAGGCGAAGGGCTTTCAAATGATATACAACACGACCATTTTGGGCGATTTTGGAATGTTTCCAAAAATAATCGATAATCGATATTCATCGATAAATCATGTTAATTTATAATTAATTATGATTAAAAACATTAATTTTTGTTTGGGATCGGTTCCTGATTCCCCCGCGCTACACCTGATCCGGAATTTCTCACCAAAGTACAAATCGGAGGAAGTAGGGGGGGCCAATCCGGGGGGTCTGGAATATTTCGGGTGGGGGGCAGACCACCTGTTGCATGTATTGCAGCAGCTCATCCTTGTCTGAAACTGTAAAAGAATTGTGCCAAAAACATCGGAGAGGGAGAGTGGAAAAGATCGTTTTGATGGGGGGTGCTCCCCTATCGGGGGGGGGCTTGGCCCAAGTCGGTGGGAGGGGAGCAGAACCCCAGCCCCGCTGTTACATATACAAATGTACCTGGAAAACACAGGAATACCAGTTCACACTCTACCATTCAGTTCTAGTTCGAGCTACCAAGGTGTTTGTTCGGTATATAAAGGTGGTAGACGCAGTCCTACAGTCTTGGTATATAAAAAATGTAAAAGAAAATCGCATTGCGATTAGAATGACACCGGTCCCATCAAAATCGGCGCAGGGGTTTACGAGTGACAGTCTGATAAAGTACATCGGTCGTCGGTATGCACGCTGCGGTCAACTTTCTAGGAAGAAAAGGTGGCACGCTGGGTGACGCAGTTAAACGGTCATAACTCGCTTATTATCCAACCAATTCCGTTCCGGTTTGTTTTGTTAGACTGCATAAATTGTGCTCTTTTCAATTCTGAAGCCGAATTTCGCCTAGGAGCATTTTGAATTTTCACGTGCCGGTCCCTACTGTGAGTGAGTGAGATTAAGAGAGAAACGTAAACCGACCCCATGGTGCCGGCGTCTCTGAGGGGCTGCGCTTTCATCACGCGTTCCATGTTGGCTGACCAACCATAGCCGGACGTTACGATGCAGCACGGAGATGTGGTCATCCTGTGACTGACCGTCACCTGCAATAGTTGTTTATGTACATACGTCACAGCGCCTACTGTATGCACTACCTTCTCAACCTTGTTACCGAGGATGTCCTTCATCACCTGGCACAGTGTCTCGTACTTGGTCTTGTCCTCTTCATGTTTCTTTTTCTCATCCTCTGACTCCGGCAGCTCCAGACCTTCAGTCGTCACTGACACCAACTTCTTGCCATCGAACTCTGCAACTGCATAGTCAGTCAGTCAGTCAGTCAGTCAGTCAGTCAGTCAGTCAGTCAGTCAGTCAGTCAGTCAGTCAGTCAGTCAGTCAGTCAGTCAGTCAGTCAGTCAGTCAGTCAGTCAGTCAGTCAGTCAGTCAGTCAGTCAGTCAGTCAGTCAGTCAGTCAGTCAGTCAGTCAGTCAGTCAGTCAGTCAGTCAGTCAGTCAGTCAGTCAGTCAGTCAGTCAGTCAGTCAGTCAGTCAGTCAGTCAGTCAGTCAGTCAGTCAGTCAGTCAGTCAGTCAGTCAGTCAGTCAGTCAGTCAGTCAGTCAGTCAGTCAGTCAGTCAGTCAGTCAGTCAGTGTCAGTCAGTCAGTCAGTCAGTCAGTCAGTACCTCTCATTTGCTGCACTACGTATTCATCGATTGGATCGACCATGTAGACCACCTCAAAGCCAGCCTTCTTCACTCGTTCCACAAAAGCAGACTGGGCCACCTATAAACATGTGCACAATGCATGCAAGAAATGAAATTTCATGCAAACCATACAGCTTCGACAGACTCCCCAGAGATGAAGTAGATATCTTTCTGGTTGCCCTTCATTCTACTTACATACTCCTTCAACGACGAGGCCTGCTCACCACCCAGACTCGTGTGAAACCTCAGAAATTCAGCTAACTTCTTGCGATTGACAGAATCCTCGTGAATTCCCAACTGAAATAGTACACACAGAAATGGCTCTAGACTCCAAGAAAAATGGTACCTTTATATTTTTGGAAAACTGTTCGTAAAAGTGCTTGTAGTTCTCTTTGTCCTCTGATATTTCGTCGAACAGCTCCAAACACTTCTTGACCAGGTTTTTACGAATCACTTTCAGAATTTTCGACTGCTGAAGCATTTCGCGGCTGATATTCAGCGGCAAGTCTTCGCTGTCTACCACGCCCTCAAAACAAATTCTGTTTTGTATTTTTTCTGAAAGCTAAAAGCAACCTTGATGAAGTTGAGATATTGCGGCATCAGCTCTTCGCAGTTTTCCATGATGAACACACGACGCACATAGAGTTTTATGGCGTTCTTGTTCTTACGATTCTCGAACAGATCAAACGGCGCACGCTTTGGCACGAATAACAGCGCTCTGAAACAATTTTGACTTGGGCTTAGGCTTATACTGTGTCTTTTAAGGTTCCAAGGAAGCGTGTAACTAACAGGTTTACCTGAACTCTAGCTGTCCCTCGACACTGAAGTGTTTGACGGCCAAATGCGGGTCCCAGTCATTGCTGAGGGATTTGTAGAATTCCGCATACTCCTCGTTCGATATTTCGTCGGGGTTTCGAGTCCAGAGAGGCTTGGTCTTGTTCACAACCTCCTCCGAAAGATACTTCTCCTGACAAGGCAACATTGACTATATTGCGTTGAAAGAGCACAAACAAACGAAAATACTGACCTTAATTTTCTTTTTCTTCTTTTTGTCCTTGCTGTCCGATTCTGAATCGGCTCCCAGATTTTCCACTTTAGGCTGGTCTGAAATTTGCAGAAGTTTAGGCAGTAAAAGATGAAAAGTGAACCTACCTGGTTCGCTACTGTCACCTGACGTTGATCCCTTTTCTTCTTCATCCTCTGACACTTCTTTATCGCGCTCCTTCTCAACTGTCTAAAGTAGTAATAAATTGACTGACTGACTGACTGACTGACTGACTGACTGACTGACTGACTGACTGACTGACTGACTGACTGACTGACTGACTGACTGACTGACTGACTGACTGACTGACTGACTGACTGACTGACTGACTGACTGACTGACTGACTGACTGACTGACTGACTGACTGACTGACTGACTGACTGACTGACTGACTGACTGACTGACTGACTGACTGACTGACTGACTGACTGACTGAGCAAACCAACCAACCAATTTGATCGGGTAGCCAATGAACTGTGAATGTTTCTTGATAATATCTCTGATTTTCTTCTCCTCCACGTACTCCTGATGTCCTTCCTTCAAATGCAAAACCACTTTGGTACCACGAGGGAGCTCCGGTTCTGAAAAAAGACAGTGCGTCCTTTCCCCAAAATAGCCAACTAAGGAGTACTACCGTTAACTGGAGTGACAGTGAAATTTCCGCCGCCTTCACTCTGCCACTTGTAGCAGTCATCGTCGTTGTGTTTCGAGGTCACCGTCACTTTGTCGGACACCAGATATGCGGAGTAAAAACCGACACCGAACTGACCGATCATGCTTATGTCCGCTCCAGCCTACAATGGGTAATATTACCGTATATATGTAGGCACAGAAAGAAACCAGTTCACCTGCAACGCTTCCATAAACGATTTGGTGCCCGATTTGGCGATCGTTCCGAGATTGTTGATTAGGTCTGCCTTGGTCATGCCCATGCCTGGAAGAGTGGAATGCATGCGTACTGTACTATAATTCTGACAAATACCTAAGCGCACAACACAACACACAAATACAGTATACCTGTGTCCAAGATAGTGACAGTTTTGTCTTTGTTGTTCGGTGTGATCTTGATGTAGAGTTCTCGTCCGCTCTCCAGCTGTTTCGGGTCGGTCAGGGCAGCGTAGCGAATCTTGTCCAACGCCTGAAACCAACGATGTACAGTAGAAGAGAAGAGAAAAGAGAAAAATACGTACATCACTGGAATTGGAAATGAGCTCACGAAGAAAAATCTCCTTGTTGCTGTAGAAGGTGTTGATGATCAGCGACATCAACTGCGCGATCTCCGCCTGGAACGCGTACGTTTCGCTGTCTTCTACTTGGACTGACATCACAACACAACGCGCAAACGATAGAAATGATGAGTATTTGTTTTGCTTTTGGTTATAATACACCATACTCTGTCCGGACTCTGATTGGTTGAGAGAAAAACGAGCCAATCAACATTGCTCAAGCGGTTTGAGAAAGTGGAAACGTATGAATTATTATCATATTTAAATAGGTAACAGACGTTTTGCAAAGAGATGCTCACATTCTTTAGTGTTGAAGTTGGAGTCATACATGCACTTTTATAGGGGATTTAGGGGCCGTTCATAAACGACGTCGTTCCAAAATCCCGATTTTTCGGACCCCCCCTCCCCCCAAAATCGCCTTGCGTCGTTTCTTGGGAACCCCCCCCCCCTATGGCGACGTCGTTTTCGGTTTACCCCCCCCCCCGATAAAAGGGCAGTACATACAGTACTGTCACTTATTTTTGTTACCATACAGCGCAGTCAATAGAATAAATCCCTACAACCACTCTGGAAAGCTTTTCTGTATGGAGAAACGTTTGACAGAATGTGCATAAATCGAAAATAATGTAATTGAAGTACCCTAAAATTCATAAAAAAGCGACGTCGTTTTTTGCTAACCCCCTCCCCCTCTTGGTGCGTCGTCTATCGTCGCATTTCAGCCGACCCCCCCTCCCCCCCTCTGGAACGACGTCGTTTATGAACGGCCCCTTAGGGCGTTACCCTCAGCTGGAAGCGCTAAACGCCTCATCCCGTATCCCACTGAAAAATACAAGGACTATGGTAACATCTGCACTCTGCAGTACAAACTGGCTGAGAAATCACTAATTTTTTGCTTAAAAAGCCTTTGGTAACCAAATTTAACGTTTTCGCTGCTGATATTTAAGAAAAATCGGTGTTTTCACAATCCCTTTCTTTCGTTGCTAATTTGTTTCCAGTAGCTCTAAAATTTCTTGCTTAAAATAGCAATTTTTGACTATCTTATTGAATAAAAAGTTCTAAAAACGCATTCAGTTTGGGCAAAAAAGTGTTAAAAAATGGAAACTAATTACTTCGAATATCAATAATTTGCTGGCTTTTACGTTTATTGTGCCATCATAACTAGACTGAGATCGTCAGAGCAACACAGATTGCACTACTCAAGTTGTATCCTATGTTAGCTAAAGACAGGCCAAAAAGTTTATTCCATTTAATATCCCTGATATTCAATCCGATGTGGCGGGGGGCCGTACCGATGTACAGCCCTACGATCAAACCTGCACGATCCATTTCGTGACCCCTGATATCGTCATCTCGGACGCTGTTTCTTCTTCTTTCACTGCCAAGCCACTCCTAGCCTGTTAGGTGCCAGTCAACCGGCATAGGGCTTATTGCTGGTTTCTCAGACAGCCCCTGACGTCGTTGATCTTTTCCTCCAACACAAGCATGCTCTAGGGAGCGGCTTTCGGTGCAACGGCAGATCCAGTCGGTTCCCATTTACCTACTCGCTGTAACCAGCTTTCGGTGGTCTGGATGGGGCTTTGTGCCGACGACCAACTCTTTGCGGCAAGAAATTTGCCACGCCGAGAGGATGAACGCACGACGTCGCGCACAGTGCCATGCGTCCTATCCTAATCCACTACACCAACTGTGCCGGCCCCTGGGATCGTAATTAGCGACAAAGCTTTTAAAGGAAAAGCAGATTTTCGTTTAATATTGTTTGATGAGATTTGAAGTGTAAAACTCCGGTAGTGAATGAATTGCGTTGCTTTTCCTTTTCGACCTACATATACAGTTCGTGATTCGTATGTGTGGTATGTTGTTTTTAAAACGTGCATAATCATCAGAAACCTTCAACCTGCCACCAAGCCTTTGCCGCACAAAGACCACAAAAACAATAAAAGCTGCAATTAGCCAATTACGCCCTCGCAGCTTTCGACTGAGCAGGGCGGTTGACGTCAGAGCGGTTCAGATGTGTGACGACAATGTGACCGGTTTTTTGGAGGCAAAATTAGATTGGTGGCGTCCACACGGCAAGGCCATAAATCGACAAACAGTCTCCGCTGGCTTGCACGAAAACTCTCAGGCAAACCAAATCGATTTCCACTCGCCTCCTCCTCCTCCTGCTAGCAGCCAGACAGACCGTTCATAAAAGCCATTGCTGCTGCTACCCGCCAGACCAGCTCGTCTCATGCGCAGCTCTAATGTAAGTATAAACTGCTTTCTTCAGTTTTTAGGACGACTAGGCCAAAGCTACTCTCGCTCAAAGTTTCGCAAGTGTTTTTGTCCTTATTTCGCACGTGAGCTCCCACTAATGAGCACAAAGTGCTAATTAGAGCTGTTATGTGCTTTAAATAGAACAACCTTGATTAGATTATATGTAAGCGCGTCTCCCTGTTTGGGCATAGCCAGCATATTCAAATATGGATCTGTGTCAAGTTAATTAGTATTGTTTCATAGTGCGTTCCAACAGTCATTCTCACATTTTTACTTAAGAGTCAGTCTCTGAACCGATCGAGTCTTGCCCCTTTGCCCTATTCA
Organism: Sabatieria punctata; assembly: GCA_030248155.1. Taxonomy (NCBI): domain Eukaryota; kingdom Metazoa; phylum Nematoda; class Chromadorea; order Araeolaimida; family Comesomatidae; genus Sabatieria; species Sabatieria punctata. The sequence goes on along the minus strand of JASANB010002903.1, from coordinate 1,604 downwards.
GACCCAAAATTGAAAGTTGGGCGTAGAGGGCTGAAAGTTGGAACACTAAAACATATTGACAAGTTATCAATGACCTGCAAAGAATTTCCAGATTCGACGCTCCACGCTCGAGATATGGCCTTCTAAAAATCGGCCCGCTTAACTATGGGACCAAAATTTCGATATCGAATTTCTGACTTGCTGATCGGAATTCAGACCTAACAAACGGGGTTTTTGCGTAACTTTTTGAGTAATTTAAGAATCTTTTACTAAATTTCATTTTTGGAACAAAAAATTTTTTTCGCCCCCCTATCGGGGGGCATAACTCGTCTGGAAGCCCCCCTAGACCGTTCTTTTTATTTCAGATTATTGTAGCGCTATATCTTAGCTACACGCCGGTGTAAAACATTACCGGCTACCGGACGGCAAACACTGAAATATTTGCGTTCAAAAATTAAAAATGCCACATTTTGCATGTTTCACTGGGGTACATAAATTTCCAACTCAAAGTTCTAGCTTACTAATTGGACTTGAATTCAAAAAATTGATGTCTAAGCTGTACTTTTTGAGTAGTTTAAGAATCTTTCATTGAATTTCATTTTTGGAAAAAAAGTTTTTTTCGTCACCCTATCGGGGGCATAACTCGTCTGGAACCCCCCCTAGACCGTTCTTTTTATTTCAGATTATTGTAGCGCTATATCTTAGCTACACGCCGGTGTAAAGCATTACCGGCTACCGGACGGCAAACACTGAAATATTTGCGTTCAAAAATTAAAAATGCCACATTTTGCATGTTTCACTGTGCCCAAAAATTTTCAACTCCATGTTTCAGCTTACTAATTGGAGTTGAATGCTAAAAATTGATGTCTAAGCTGTACTTTTAGAGTAGTTTAAGAAACTTTCATTGAATTTCATTTTTGGAAAAAAATTTTTTTTCGTCACCCTATCCGGGGGGGCATAATTCGTCTGGAACCCCCCTAGACCGTTCTTTTAATTTCAGATTATTGTAGCGCTATATCTTCGCTACACGCCGGTGTAAAACAATATGGGCTGCCGGACGGCAAACACTGAAATATTTGCGTTCAAAGATTAAAAATGCCACATTTTGCACATTATGTACCCCAGTGAAACATGCAAAATGTGGCATTTTTAATCTTTGAATGCAAATATTTCAGTGTTTGCCGTCCGGTAGCCGGTAATGTTTTACCCCGGCGTGTAGCTAAGATATCGCGCTACAATAATCTGAAATAAAAAGAACGGTCTAGGGGGGTTCCAGACTAGTTATGCCCCCCGATAGGGGGACGAAAAATAATTTTTTTCCAAAAATGAAAATTTAGGAAAAGATTCTTAAACTACTCAAGAAGATACGCAAAAAACCCCGTTTGTTAGGTCTGAATTCCGATCAGCAAGTCAGAAATTCGATATCGAAATTTTGGATCCCATAGTTAAGCGGGCCGATTTTTAGAAGGCCATATCTCGAGCGTGGAGCGTCGAATCTGGAAATTCTTTGCGGTGGTTACATAACCTATCAAGACGTATTAGTCCTCCAACTTTGAGCCCTCCACGCCAAAGTTTCATTTTTTTTGGTCTGAATACTGAAACTCGATCGGTTCAGAGACTGGCTC
>JASANB010002902.1:0-57278 GCA_030248155.1 Sabatieria punctata | reverse complement strand
TGAATTCGATATGGTATGGTATAGTACTAACTAATTCAGTTTGAATTTGGTTGGTATGATTTTGGTATGAATTTGGTACAGTAGTGGTTGCTGTGATAATGTCATAGAAGCCTTTGGAAATTATGCTCAATCCACCTTTCTTGAGTTTTTTTTTAATCAAAACATGCAGAAAGGATTGGGAATATATTTTGACGCATTTGAAAAGTGTTATGAATATAGCCAACAAGCTAGCACTAAAATGAAAACGCCATACCAAAATCAAAATCCTAGTACTAAAATTATCTGATAAAGGCGTTTGATTTTGATATGGTATGGTATAGTATAGAAGGAGCTGTTTTGAATTTGGTTTGGTATGGTACTGGTACTAAATTCAAACTTTGATTTTAGTACTAGTAGAATTTTGGTATGGTAGGCATCCCTGGTTATGACTCGAAATCAGTGAGAGGGTCGAAAAAGTGACCCTCTCAAAAATGGCCGGGAAGGTGATAAAATGTCTTTTTAGGTCAAATTAAACCAAAATTGAAAATTTCAGCCAAATCGGAGACAAAAAGTTGAGATTTGTCCGGAGGTTAAGGAGCAAAAGTCGATTCATAGAGAAACCGGCTCTTAACATGTGAATGATGTGAATATTTTATGGAATAGTGGTTTCTGTTGAGTCAGATTTTTTTGCTGTTTTGGGGCTATAATCTGCTGGATTAAGCATTTGGACTTGATTGGTATACTATACAGCAAAATATATGTGCATATAACCCATCTGTCTACTCTCTATATTCATTGTTTTGTTTCTTCTAAACCAGTAAACTCTCTTCAATACATATGTTTTCTCACAGACAGAAGACATTCAGTATTAGTAGGTTAGGTACAACGAAAGAAATAGAGTTACATAGCACCAATAATAACTACCATAAAGCTAATGAGAATCACATAAAACAGTTGTTGGTGCAATGTTGCAGCATCGCCTTCCATACTGAATTCGGCCTTAATTTCCGCATTACAGAGTCTGCCTTTACAACACTTCAACACCCATTGAGGACGACGGGTCATTTCTATTGGCTCCTTTGATTCAATCACACACTCATACAGCTGAAACCCTGTGAGTGAACCCAAAATTCCACAGTCAAAAAACTTTCTTCTTTGCTCCCCGTCAACAAGATCAACCCGGGCGCAGAAATGACCAGTCGGACAACTCAACGGCACCGCATGACCTTCTTCACCAATCCAGCACATGGTGCTTGGTTCGCTTTCATTGGCGGTGATTGCAAACCAGGCTTCCTCTTTGTTGCATCGGTCGGCCCAGTCACAACAGCACAAGAGTCTGTCTTCCTTTGATACACATCTGCTGCCAAGCTTGTCACATCTGTATTCTCGGTCACACCCTCTTTTCACCATCTTTCCATCTTTGAATTCGGCAAAACAGCTGGTCACTTTTGATGGACACAGATCATTGTCGTTCATTGTTGCCCAGCAGTTATGCATCAAGTCCACTTTGCCGAACGACTTGTGGTTGCAGTTGTGTTCCTGACTGCAGCAGCAGAGCAGACTGAGACTGTCAGATGACAGTGCACACCAGCTTGTCAGATTATCACACTGAGCTCCATCATCACAACCTGACTGAGACAGATTGCCTTCTTTCCACAGGTTGAAACAGTAGCGGTTCTTCTCAGCTGGACACTTCTTCACCTCCTGGCCATGTAGACAGCTCTTGACGGTGGGTCTGAAGTCGGGGTTATTGCAGTTGTCTTCATGGTTGCAGCAGCACACAAGTCTGTGATTCTTGGGGTTGTACACACACTGGGCACCTTGTATGCAGGCGCATGTAGCTCGTCGTCGTTTGTGGCAGTTCTTGTAGGCAGCACAGCCGCTTGCTATAGGTTTGAGTGTAGACCATGCGTGGTACTTGAGAAAGCAGTGGGAGCCTGGACAAGTGACGGATCGGCCGGAGTTTCTTTCATGACACTTTTTCATCGGATGCAGGCCTTTGTCGGCGTTACAGAAGTCAGTGTTGCAGCAGCAAAGATCCTTCGAGCAGCCAGCGCTTGTGCACAAACCAGAGTCACAGTCCCATTCGTAGCTCCGTTTGGCCGTCACCCACTGCTTGGTACAAAAGTTAGTAGGGTATTCGCAGAACTTTCTCCCAAGGTGGAAGCTGTCAACAGCTGCACTGGCACAGAACCTGACAGTGGGAGTTAACTGGAAGGGATGAAGGGAGTTGTCACGGTTGCAGAGATTCTGGTCACAGCAGCAGATGAAGTTCTTCGATCGTTCACTGCAGCCTTCCTGGTCACACGGCTTTCTCTCATTGGAACATCCTCCTCCAATGTAGAGCTGACTGGAGATGTGCCATTGCTTGAAGCAAAACTGGGTGTTGTTCTTGCACCTGACGGCTCTGTCGTAGAAGGAGGCCATGCAACGCGTCACGTCTGGGCTGGCTGTTTGGAGAATGAACAACACAAACACAAACCTAACAATACACAACTTGACTGACATGACTAGCAAAGCAAACACGAGTAACAAGACAAAAATTTACATACGTTGGTGCACATCGAACACGTGACAAAGGGAAATTGCTACACGTACTTATACTGCCCTATACAGTCGGAACCATTTCAACTGCAAGCGTTCCCTGAACATCTAAAACGACAAATTTTGAGTTGGAAACGCGTTTCAAAGGGACTGAAACAGCTTTCCGATAGGTTGGCCAACTACCATATGGCGTAGGGTATATTACAAAGGGTTAATTGTTTTGTTTTCCGGCTCGCTAACATTGTCATGCAAGCTTGCGTGACTCAGTCCTTCGAGCATTCACTAGTTTGATCAGAGCAGCTCTCTCAGACACAATGGAACTGGTCTATCTAGCCTTTCGCACAATTCTCATTGTCTTTTTCCTAATTTCTCTTCCACTCTACCTCTGCTCCATGTACGTCATAATCAAATACCGGCGCAAGCGGCCGTTCAAATATCCGTTTTTCCGCTTGTGTCTGTCAATGGCAGTGGCAGACATAGGTCAGGCCATAGTGGTCTATGCGCTCTTTCGATTCCCCAAATGGGGCTGGTTCGAAAGTTTGTATCTTTTGAACCGACGCTTCTTGGCTTCAATGGCTCTTTTCCTTTCATGGATGTTTGGTGCCTCACAACACCTTGGCGTACTGGCTATTGCCTTTAACAGACATACTGTTCTGAAGGAAGCTTTCCAATCTACGAAAAAGGTTATTTTCTGTCTTTTTCTTTTTCTTTGTTTTTCTCTCCTATTTCAACTGGTTGGTTGTTACGTTGTAGCTACATAGGCACTGTAAAGCTTCTAATATTTTTGTGATTGCTTTTGGAGCGTTAGTATAAGCCGGCACTGTTGGTGTAGTGGTTTAGGCCGCAAAGCCACTGTGCGCGACGTCGTGCGCTCATCCTCTCGGCGCAAGTTTGTTGCCGCAAAGAGTTGGTGGTCAGCACAAAGCTCCACCCAGGCCACCGAAAGCTAGTGACAGCGAGTAGGTAAAATGGGAACCGACTGGATCTGCCTGCCTAAGCACCGAAGCCGCTCCAAAGCATGCCACGTTGGAGGAGAAGATCAATGACGTCAGGAGTTGTCCATGGAAACCGAAACTCACTGACGCACGGCGCCTATCTGGGCCGGTCGAGACCAATACGAGTGACCCTGTACAGTCCGTAACACAAATTAGAATACAATGGGCACTCACACATAAAACCGGTAACTCAATAACTCACATAACTCAATCATACGCATTAGCACACACACGACAGACATCGCCATTACGTCAACGCGCCAGGCACTCTCTTAGTATCTGGCGCCCAACAGCATGGCTAGAGTGGCTGGCAGTGATAGAAGGGAAACGTCCGAGGTGACGAACCATGGGGGTCGCGAAATGGACCACTTTGGGCTGATCGTAGGGCTGCAAGGTCCCCCCACACATCGGATCAGATCGGGGCGCTAGTATTGGAGGCTGAGAGGGACAGGTTGTAAAAGTTGTTACAGTTGTGTAAAAGACATATACACAAATGACCATACACATTTGACAGTAAATGTGTATACACATACACATACACATGCACATACACATACACATACACATACACATACACATACACATACACATACACATACACATACACATACACATACACATACACATACACACACACATACACATACACACACATACACATACACATACACATACACATACACATACACATACACATACACATACACATACACATTCACATACACATACACATACACATACACATACACATACACATACATATACACATACACATACACATACACGTACACGTACACGTACACGTACACGTACACGTACACGTACACATACACGTACACATACACGTACACGTACACGTACACGTACACGTACACGTACACGTACACGTACACGTACACGTACACATACACATACACATACACATACACATACACATATACATATACATATACATATACATACACATACACATACACATATACATATACATATACATATACATGTACATACATGTACATGTACACATACACATACACATACACATACACATACACATACACGTACACGTACACATACACATACACATACACATACACATACACATACACATACACACATACAATCAAAGCACACACACGACAGACATCGCCATTACGTCAACGCGCCAGGCACTCTCTTAGTATCTGGCGCCCAACAGCATGGCTAGAGTGGCTGGCAGTGATAGAAGGGAAACGTCCGAGGTGACGAACCATGGGGGTCGCGAAATGGACCACTTTGGGCTGATCGTAGGGCTGCAAGGTCCCCCAACACATCGGATCAGATCGGGGCGCTAGTATTGGAGGCTGAGAGGGACAGGTTGTAAAAGTTGTTACAGTTGTGTAAAAGACATATACACAAATGACCATACACATTTGACAGTAAATGTGTATACACATACACATACACATGCACATACACATACACATACACATACACATACACATACACATACACATACACATACACATACACATACACATACACATACACACACATACACATACACATACACATACACATACACATACACATACACATTCACATACACATACACATACATATACACATACACATACATATACACATACACATACACATACACATACACATACACATACACATACACGTACACGTACACGTACACGTACACGTACACGTACACGTACACATACACGTTCACGTACACGTACACGTACACGTACACGTACACGTACACGTACACGTACACGTACACGTACACGTACACGTACACGTACACATACACATACACATACACATATACATACACATACACATACACATATACATATACATATACATATACATGTACATACATGTACATGTACACATACACATACACATACACATACACATACACATTTGGAAAATCCAATGCCAAACAACTGTAGCGGGAATAAACAGACAGGAGGGCCTACTATAGACCGGCCGAGTGCAGTCTTTCTGACAACAAAAAAGTAGGTTTTGTCCTATTTCGTCCTATTTTCAGACTTCCACCACAAATCAACTGTACCGGCTGGTGGCGGCCCAGTGGCTGATAGCCTGCATTTGCAACAGTCCTCTGTTAGTTCTCGAGGCCGATTACCTGCCGGACAACCGCACAAATACCAAACTCAACGCTCCCACGCTCCTCAATCGTTCGTGGCATGTAAGTTGTCAAAAACCATTTCCTACTTATTCTTCTTTCCGCTTCAGACTGGTTACTACATCCTGGGCGGCCTGATGAGTGCATTTGTGAATGTTGCCTGTGCAGTGCTCTATGCCACTGCTTTCTGGTTTGCCTATCGCAATAGAAGAACCAATGTTTCGGCGGGAAATTTAAATCAGAGAGTGGCGGAAGAAAATATTAGAGCTACTAGTGGACGGCATTCAAGCGAGTTTAAATTGGCCTTGTTTGGACTGATCATTTTTCTACTGGTCTTTCTTTATGGTAAGCTTTATACGCTGTCCTATTTTTTTACTGCTGTAAATCTAGATAGATGAATATCAATTTATATGCCTTTAAAATCGTGTTACCGGAAAACTTCTAATAATAGCGGCGCGTCAATGCTACATTGGTCATCTCAAGTATCCTCATATTTCTGAAAATACAGGGTATTTTTGTCTTAAACACAAGCAATCTTTACATGAGTTCTAGTCTGACTAATGTTTGCAAGCTTAATCAAAGAAAATTGGCTCAAAGGAACAGTATTCTACATTGGAAACACGTACAACGCGTTGATAGTAATGCGCCTGGGAGCGCTATTATTAGAAGGGCGCTACTATTAGGGATGGCCAAAGCACGTTCGCGCGGCGCGGAATAGAAAATACAAAAACACAGCCAAAAAGTGGTCCAAAATGGTTTTTGCAACTTCAAGCGCAAATGCTTTTTTGTGTTCCGATATTGATAGGAGGATGTGATGTATTTATATGAAACAGAGTGTGAGCTATCGAATAAGATGCATTTTGAATCATAATTCGGCCGTTAAAGAGCATTTTCTTCTCGAAAACTGAATTCGTCGTTTTTCAAAGTCCATTTTCTGCTAAAAGGAGACTTGATTCAAATTTTGTTCAACCGGATTTAAAATCAATGACTCTAATAATACTTTGGTTTCTGTTCTAGCTAAAAAGGTTGCAGTGTTATGACCGATCAAAGTTGACTGAAATTGCCAAAAATGGCCCATTTGACCATCAACTTTGACTGGCCATAACACTGCAACCTTTTTAGCTAGAACAGAAACCAAAGTATTATTAGAGTGATAGAAGACTCTAGAGTCGATTTATGTGCTTATCCTATCATCCCAGTTATGAAGGAAGCTGATTTTAGCTGTTGCGTAAATTAGTATTCAGAGCGAAACTTGCGCAGATTAGGATATACCTTGGGCAAGAACTTGCTTCTCTATAACGTTGGACATGAGGCTGGATTCACTTGATGGCGTAAGCATTAATCAGTGTTCTTTTAACAAGCAAAGATGTCAAAGACAGATTGCTAAAATATCAAACCAAATAGGGGGTGCTCGAAAGTTAGGTTTGCAGTGACTGACGGAGTTCTAGGTGACAGAAATGAATTCACCATCTAAAATTACCCCAGGAGTTACATTTTGAGCAACATCTGAAGAGACTCACAGTAGCTGCTACGGTCAGACAAAATTTTGCAAAAAACAATTAAAATGAAAATAACTGGAAAACGCGACTACATAGCGCCAAACGGACTGCAAAAATGGATTCAATGAACCAAAATTAAGTTTGACTCGTGAATATGAGCCGGTTTTCAGGCCGTTTATACCGTTTGGGTCAAATTTGAAAAATGTTGGGCAATTTTCCATAGTAAATCGGATCGCAGACAAATTTTTGACTCGCACACCCTTCCGAAAAACGCGTTTTTCCCGAAAACTAATTTGAAAATCCCCAAACATGTATATATCAGCGGACTCGCAATTGCACGTAGAATAAGAATCTGGAGTCCGCTTGTCGATTTGACTCTTCTATAAAAACTTGATTTTGCCGAAAATTCCTTTTTCCCGAAAAACACATACAAAACTGCATGGAACCTTTGATTTGACGTTCGCATCTTGTAGCACTTGTAATTTGCTATCGATTGATATAAAAAAAGTTTGGGTTCTTGAAGAAAGTTTTTGAGAAAATCGCTTTTTTCCGCCACCGCCAATCATTTTTGCATGGACTTTAGTTACCTATATAGCACCACCTTTTTTCTTAGCGCAGTTTGACGTGATCCCCACAAATTGGATTCTTTCTTAACTACTGAAAATCGGCTTTTTCGTGGATTTTTTTCATGTTCCTCGTTCTTGTGAAAAAACGACAAATTCGGCGCAAGATGTTCAATCGGTTCCGTGTACAGTAGACTTCACGCTTTCGACTGATATAAGAATTGGCTCTCTGCTCTTTGCCGTTAACCCCACAAACGGTGTTGAAGTTTCTGTAACCCTTAATTTTTGCCATTTCTGGCTTTTATTGTACCCAACAATTGCAACCATACTTTTTCGCATTAATTTAGCTGTGCGACGAATATTCACATCTTTCTAGTAGATTTTAAACAATCAAGTTGGTTGCACCTTCGTAACTCGCGCCGTATAAATCAGCCGCCGCTGGGGCGACGACCAAGTTATAACAACCCACGCGGGTGTTTTGAACCCGCATTTCTCCAATCCTTTATGAAATTAACGGCGGTTTTTTGCGTAAATAATCGCACCCGGTCATGCTTTGCCGTTTTAGCATAAATTTTTGCTTGTAGCGCTAGTTATTCAAATCTGTTGTCCATAAATAAAAATGGTACCAAACCAAGTGCGCCATACAAAAGTTCTTCGCAGATGGATGTTTTTAGATCGCATTTTTCTAATTTTTCATGGAATCAAGTGCGGTTTTTTGCCTGAATTGTCGTATCCGGTCATGTTATCGGCGGTTTTAGCATAATTTTTTTGCTGTAGCGTGAATTTTTGAAAACCATTGGCCATACCTACTACTATTAGAGCGTGCGCGTTTATATTTTCGGGCTGTCCGTAAAGGGCGCTACTATTGGAGCGTGCGCTTTTATTAGACGTTTTACGGTATGTTAATCATGTCTCTCATGCAATTAAAATTCTTTTAGAACACCTTGGTTATCCGATTTTCAATAGACCGGTTGAAGCTATTTTTATAAATTTAAAAATTTGAGGCTGAAAGTCTGCATACAGTGTTATGTAATAAAAAACCAACGGGATGTATAAGTAATGATTTTAGGAGTTTCAATTGGGCTGCTGGTCACTCGCGGTCCCTACTGGCGACTAAAAGGAGATTTTTGGAATCTCTGTTCAGACCTGATGTCCTTTGCCAATCCGTATCTACTGATCCTTTTTTCTCCGGCCTTCAGACATCACCTATTATCGTTGCTGTTCAGACGCAACTTGTCTACCGCTTCCAAAACCCCGATTCGCTCCTCGCCTGTGCTACACCTGCAGCATACGTGTTAACTTGAGAATTCAATCAACTAAACTGCGAACAACATCGTCTTTTCTTGCAAGCTTTAATTGAGCCTACATAGTTGCATGCTTGCACAGTACTGGAAGATTTATTGCCCGGATACAAGTTTATAAGAACAGTACTCAATCAAACTGAAGCCTTCTTAGTGCTTATGAAGAAAATCGTATATAATCGTATAAATAAACACACACCAAATAGCGTCCCCTGGGCTACTGTTATTTTACTAGTGGATTTTTATTTTACTATTTACTACAAATTCAGCCTCTCAATTTAATTTTTATTTTTGTTTTACTACCAGACAGCTCCAATTTTACTAATTTTTGTTTTACTAATAATTCTACTAATTTTACTGCAATTTTACTAGTGCATAACGTGGGACTTTGAATCAATGATGCCAAGGTATTGTGAATAAATGATGTTGGTCCAAATATTTGCTAAATTTGGTCATGATACGAACTTCTCCAGAACTGTAGACACAAAAATGTGTGAAATTCGACTGACAAAAGTGCGTCCACCACACACATCTTTTGTTGCAAAATTGATCAAGAATTTGGCTGGAATTAACCAAAAACTAGTAAAATAGTAGCAAAATTTCTATTTTACTATTGACTCCGTTTGGTAGTTTAATTTAATTTTTACTTTACTATTGGCTCTTAATTTTACTTTTTACTATTATTTTACTACTAGTAAAATACCACTAGTATCACTATTTTTTGTTTTACTATACTATAGTAAAATATCAGTACCCTGGGCGATTATTTCGAAGGCCTCTCCAAATATGCGCCCATCGGTGGGCGATAATTCAGATAAAACATATATTTTGTACTAGATAGAACCGGTAAAGAAGAGATAAAATCATCTTGAAAAAATGGCTTAAATCTTCAATAACCGGGGCTAAAAGCATTCGTTTCAGGAACTATTTCTATATTAACTTTACGTCTTATTAGTATTAGTATTGCTACTTACGTAGTTCTATTTTAGGTCTGTAGGTGTGAGGACGTGGGGTGGGCCATTTTAGCTAAGGGGTAAACCTAGTAGGTACGCATGCGTGCAGTGCGTGTATGCAGTCAGTGTTGAGATTTCAGTAGATTTGTGTCTATTGTTTGTTAGCGTGACATAGACGGGCGCTCGTCACTCTCTGCGTTCAGTCGAATTCACCTGTTCAGTAAGTCCTAGAATGGAACCGCTGTACCTAACCTTTCGCACAGTTTTGATTGTATTTTCCCTAGTTTCTTTGCCCCTCTATCTCTGCTCTATGTACGTAATCATAAAATACAAACGTAAACGACCTTTCAAGTTCCCTCTCTTTCGACTTTGTGTGTCGTTATCGGTGGCCGACGTAGGTCAAGCTCTAGTGGTCTACAGTTTATTTCGATTCGCCAAATGGGGCTGGTTCGAAGAGGTTTATCTCTGGAATCGGCGGTTGATAGCTTCGCTAGCTCTCTACCTAACCTGGCTATTCGCCGCGTCCCAGCATTTGGGAGTTCTGGCTATAGCTTTCAACAGATACAGTGCGCTCAAAAATGCACTGCAATCGACAAAGAAGGTATGCCTTACTTATTATCGTACAGTACATTCTAACTGATTTGTGCCTTGTTTGCATATTGTCTGTACCGCAGGGATGCAAACAAAATTCAAACTTTGAATAGTTATAGTATAAAGTTGGCGACTTGAATTCGAAATAGTATGGTATAGTAGCTAATTCAGTTTGTATTTGGTTGATATGATTTTGGTATGAATTTGGCAGTTTGCTGTGGTAATGTTATAGAAGCGTTTGGAAATTATGCTCAATCCACCTTTCTTCAGTTTTCTCGAATCAAAACATGCAGAAAGGATTGGGAATATATTTAGACGCATTTGAAAAGTGTTATAAATATAGCCAACAAGCTAGTACTAAAATGAAAAGGCCTTACCAAAATCGTAATTCTAGTACAAAATAATCTGGTAAAGGCGTTTGATTTTGATGTGGTATGGTACAGTCATGTCTCGTTAATCCGGACCTCGTTAATCCGGATATTCGCCTTCCGAACAAGATTAGGCCAGGTCCCAATTTTCCCCCATGTTATATGACTCGTTAATCCGGATCCGGATTCGTTAATCCGGACAGAAGACTTGGAGTCCCAACTTCGAAATTTGTATGGTAATGTGATTCATTAATCCGGATTTGGTTAATTTGGACAAAATCCATGCGCAATTTTTCAATTCAGGTGTGAATTTTCAATTTAATAATGCTTTTCATTATTATTAAGTGTTATTATTATTATTATTAAGTCAGAATCTGATTATTTTTGCCTTTTTAGGAGCTATAATCAGCTGAAATAAGTTTTTGGCTTTTAATTAACAGGTACAGCTGCAGAATCTGATATGCAACTAACAAAAGCTGTCATTTAGGCCTTTGACCCGAAAAAGAGTGTTTTACAGGGTTCATACGGGTCAGGGAAGTCAGGGAGGTCAGGGAAAAGTCAGGGAATTTGAAAATGGTCAGGGAGGTCAGGGAAAAGTCAGGGAATTTCAGATCTGGTCAGGGAAAATTATTGGGATTTTTTAAAATTTTCTCGCCCTGGTTGGGCAGCTGCCCAACCAAGCCTCCTCAAACTCTTAAACTGTTAATTCCGGTTAATTATACGCCAAGACTACCTTTTAAATGCGTTTTTCAAAGCTATTTCTTCAAAAATTTCTCGCCCTGGTTAGGCTGCGGCCCAACCAGGCCTCGTCAAACCCTGAAACTGTTAATTCTTGTTAACTTCACGCTCGGAATACCTGTTGAAATGCGATTAGTTTTGAATACCAAAAAATTCACCCTTTACTTTTTGAAAATTATCGGGTATGCTAGCGCTTATGTAAATATCTGCCGATGCAAAAGAAATCACAAAATTAGGTGCTTGAAAACATTTACTGTTTTATGAGTTTGCCTGTAGAAAGTCAGGGAATTTTAGCACTCAGGTCAGGGAAAGTCAGGGAAAAGTCAGGGAAAGTCAGGGAAAGTCAGGGAAAAGTCAGGGAATTTGGAAAACCCTGATCCGTATGAACCCTGTTTTAGCTTTGATTCGTTAATCCGGAAATTCGCTAATCCGGACAAAATTGGCCGGTCCCAACTTGTCCCGATTAACGAGACATGACTGTATAGTATAGAAGGAGCTGTTTTGAATTTGGTTTGGTGTGGTACTACCGGAGAGTGCTGCATAGGGTACCCCTCCAGATAGCGTACCCGGGGTACACTAACTGGCACTTTGTGCCGGATTGTGTACCCGGGGTACACTATTTGGAGACAGATTTATGTCATGGGTGTCCAAAATTTCCAACATTACGGTAGGTTTTAAGCAGGTCTACGCATATTTTTGCGAATTTTCAATCGTTTTTACTGATACAACCCTCACAAGAATGGAAACTTTGACCAACCACTCTCATTTTCATGGCAGAAACAGTAATCTCGATTGGAAAACTGCATTTTTGCTCAGAAATCGTGAAAACAAGCAGTTTAACATGATTTGGTTAAGTGCCAGTTAGTGTACCGGGTACACTTTCTGGATCTCATTTTTGTTGTGGAAAATGCTAAGTGCTGGTTAGTGTACCCGGGTACCCAATGCAGCACTCTCCGGTAGCACTAAATTCAAAGATTGACTTTAGTACCAGTACAATTATCGTATGGTAGGCATCCCTGGTCTATTGTGCTTTTCCTCTATTACCTTTTGATGTTCTCCGTTTTCTCATGCTGATACATTTTGTCTGAAGGTGTCTTCAAATCACCAACTGTATCAGATAATTGCTGGTCAGTGGATAGCGTCTGCTCTTTTTGCCAGTCCTCTGCTTGTTCTGCAGGCCGATTACGTGGCTGACAACCGCACAAATACTAAACTCAACGCTCCGACGCTGCTAAACCGCAGATGGCATGTGAGTGAGCTCTGCCACAGAGTCGGTTTGCTCTAACTTTTTACTTCTTCAATCAATTTGGCTGCAATTTTCACACAACATTCACAAGCCCTCAGTATGTTTAAGCTGAAAGTTTTGGCCAAGTCTGTAGCTTCATCCACTAGTTATGCACTTCCATGTGTCGGCCGTCAAAATCAACATGTGAAAGTGCATAAGTTGTAGTTGAACTGACTGACAGACGTGGCAAAGATTTTTAGAATAAACGCACTGAGGATTTGTGCATGTTGTGTGAAAATTTCAGCCAAATTAAGAGCCGCTTTTTATAAAAACCATGCGGCTCCCCTTATAAGGGCGGAACATGAAATTTTTTGACCTATACTATTTATGTGATGAATCGATAGGTCTTTAGTAGAAAACACCCCCACTGCGGTATTTTTGCTCTCCGATACCTCTTGCGGTATTTATGGCCAAAAACGTGATTTTGGACATTTTCCACTCCTGGAATAGCGTACTTGAACCGATTTAGCTCATATTTTCAGCATAGATTATGCTTACCATACTAATTATGCGTGCCAAGTTTGGGGCTGATCGGTTCACCCTGTCATGAATAGCATCGATTTTAAGTAAAATTTTAAAAAATCGAAAATATTTTTTTTCGCTAAATTCAGGATTTTGCCCATACTTCTAGGGTAGATAGAACTCGTCGCCCTCTACACGTTGGTGTTTTCACTTTTTTTTGGCTCGGCCCCGTTTTTGAGTTATTCATGTTTTAATTTTCGCAAAAAAAATTTGCGGTATCTTTTTAGAATCATGCACAGTTCTGATACCCCTGAAGCTAGAGCGGCGTGTAGTAGTGCGTTGCACGCAGAATTTCGTGAGCTATCCAGCCATATAAGCGAAATCGATGTACGACCTCATACACCAGAATGACGGCGAGCCAAAGTTTCGGTCGAAAATGACCCAATTTCGGACAAGGTTTCTTTACATGTTTTGACGTCTACCGCCGGGTTGGTGCGTCAAATCGCATAGATTCTGGCATCAAACGATAGCTGAGATTCTCACGATTCCGAAAATTGTCTCATTGTTGCGTTTTATAGCCATTTGATGCTAGTTAAGCCCTGGTAATTGTCTGCTGTTCGGTAACCGTAAGCCATACCACTAGGAAAACAGGTAAAATCGGTGAACTAAAGTGGCATTTCGATAAAAACTTACTTGCATACGAATTGTAGAGCTACTCTAACGCCTTCGATTGATATGTTACCTGATCTAATAAGTCTTCTATTTATACGCAGGGTTTTTTTGTGCCTGCCCCCCACTGCTAAAGGCCGGATCCACAAACGTGACCCACTAGACGATTCTTCCCATCTCTGATGTATTCTATCGCTGATACTGCGTTTTCTTTTCTATAGCTATTGGCGCCTTTGCCATCCCCCAATAACTAGCTCGGTTTGGTTACGACCGATGGGTGGTCAGGCCTAGCCCATGTTTAAACTGCGCATTACACACGCAGAGACAGACACAGCATAAGTAGGTGGTCAGCCGTCGGTATGCAAAGACAACTCTGTAATTTTTCTCCCATTGTACCGGATGTTGCATGTGGTTCCCACCATATTTTTGACTGGTTACCTGCGAATGATGACATGTTGTATCGCGTTTCCGAGATTTCCGAAAAGACTGTGATGCATAAAAGAACAGCAAGTTAGTTTGTTTTCTTTGCACAGTCATTCATTGTCATTCATTCCTTACGGTAATAGTAACGGTAATAGTTTTAAGTCGAAAATTGCAGTTTTTGCGATTTTTGAACATTTTTGGTACCCTACCACTCCGCTTGAAGTTAGGCTCAGGCTCCCCAGTCGGCATCAGCCCCCTCAACCCGTCTCTCGTACTACGACTCGTAGTGACCTTCACAGGTCAGGCAGCCCCACGGAAGATTCTAGATCTGTTTTTGCATAATTTTTAGGCGATTTTAGCTTTCCTGGGCAGGGCCTCGCTGGGCTGGAAATTTGAAAATCCGGGCCGGGCACGCAGGTCCCTACTCTCCCCCATCGGGCGATGACCACTTACATGTATGCTGAGTTCAGCTTAACTCAAGGTCTGCCACTGCGCTGGCTGGCAGAGGTCTTGACGAGTATGAGCCAGGCTTGGCTCTAATATTCGGCAAACGGGGAATATAGTCTGAGCAATACACCCTCACTCTTGACCTTGGCACTCAAAAAAGGTTTTAAAAGCACCATGTCATGCAGTTTCGTTTGTTTGCCATGTTATGTTATTACATTATGTTTGTATTGTGCTCAACTGAAGCTGGTTTATGAGCTGGTTAGCTGCGAGTACTCATAAAGTATATACTATTCTAGTTCAACCTTTTTTAAGAAATTCCTGGACCATGTGCAGAAGTTGATGTGCTTCTCTACAACGCCAAGATCCCTGGAGATCCGAGCACTGAGTCTGTAAAGGACTGGACTATCTGTCAACAGCACAGATTCGCTCTCGTTTTTCGCCCCAGCAAGAACATCTCATCATTTTGTCCAGACAAGAGACACAGAGAGCATGAGCAGAAGAAGAGTTATTATGCCCTGAGTCTAAGTGATAATAAACCCATTAAGTATAAATGTTAGACAGAACTAACATTAGACACTACATTTAGCTGGGTCATGCAAATACAGTCGTGCTTCATTAATGGGCCCCTCGTTAGTATTGTTACCTCGATTATATGGCCAGCTACTACTTGGCATACCGATTAGTATGCTTATAAATTTTAAACATATATTTGTAGTAACTTATGATTTGTTAAAAAGCCACTTTAGGCCTTGTCCGGAAATGCCATTAACAAGGTACGACTGTATATCAATCGAAGGCGTTAGAGTAGCTCTACAATTCGTATGCAAGTAAGTTTTTATCGAAATGCCACTTTAGTTCACCGATTTTACCTGTTTTCCTAGTTGTATGGCTTACGGTTACCGAACAGCAGACAATTACCGGGGCTTAACTAGCATCAAATGGCTATAAAACGCAACAATGAGACCATTTTCGGAATCGTGAGAATCTCAGCTATCGTTTGATGCCCGAATCTTTGCGATTTGACGCACCAACCCGGCGGTAGACGTCAAAACATGTAAAGAAACCTTGTCCGAAATTGGGTCATTTTCGACCGAAACTTTGGCTCGCCGTCATTTTGTGTATGAGGTCGTACATCGATTTCGCTTATATGGCTGGGTAGCTCACGAAATTCTGCGTGCAACGCACTACTACACGCCGCTCTAGCTTCAGGGGTATTAGAACTGTGCATGATTCTAAAAAGATACCGCAAATTTTTTTTGCGAAAATTAAAACATGAATAACTCAAAAACGGGGCCGAGCCAAAAAAAAGTGAAAACACCAACGTGTAGAGGGCGACGAGTTCTATCTACCCTAGAAGTATGGGCAAAATCCTGAATTTAGCGGAAAAAAATATTTTCGATTTTTTAAAATTTCACTTAAAATCGATGCTATTCATGACAGGGTGAACCGATCAGCCCCAAACTTGGCACGCATAATTAGTATGGTAAGCATAATCTATGCTGAAAATATGAGCTAAATCGGTTCAAGTACGCTATTCCAGGAGTGGAAAATGTCCAAAATCACGTTTTTGGCCATAAATACCGCAAGAGGTATCGGAGAGGAAAAATACCGCAGGGGTGGTGTTTTCTACTAAAGACCTATCGATTCATCACATAAAAAGTATAGGTCAAAAAATTTCATGTTCCGCCACCCGCATGGTTTTTATAAAAAACGGCTCTTAATTTACGAATACAAAAGTTACACCAAGACAAAACCGCTGTTGACACCAATTACTAGATACTGTACGAATTTAGGTTGGTTATTACATCTTGGGAGGTCTCCTTAATCTCAGCGTCAATCTTATGTGCACCTTTCTGTACGCAACAGCTTTCTGGGCCGCTTACCAGCACAGAAGGGAAGACAGTTTGGCGGGAAATTCAAATCGCAGAGTGTCAGTATGGGAAGAAAGTAAAAAAGCTATTACTAGTGGTCGACAAGCCAATGAATTCAAACTAGCTCTTGTTGGACTAATCATTTTCCTGCTTGTCTTTTTATACGGTACTTTTCAAATCGTTTCTTGTTTTGATTTTCTACAGAGTATACCGAATATTTTCAGGCATTTCCATTGGTTTGCTAGTGACGCGCGGTCCCCACTGGCGACTGAAGGGTCATTTTTGGTATCTCTGCTCAGATCTCATGTCCTATGCTAATCCGTACCTTCTGATAATCTTTTCCCCTGCCTTTAGGCGCCACCTAGTTGCTTTCCTTTTAAGGCAAGACTTAGGCTCAAATTGCAGCGAAACCCCGCGCAGACCGGTAAATAAAACCAGTTCTAGTAAGAAAGCGCTAAGGACGGTGTCGGCTAGTGTGATCGGCTTAGAAATGCAGAGCTTTTAACTTTGTACTCAGTAAATTCGTTTATTTACCTTATCTACCAAAGATTTGGCTTCTATGTACTGTACTGTACTGTACTGTACTGTACTTGTAGTGTACTGTACTGGTGCTGTACTGTACTTGTACTGTACTGTACTGTACTGTACTGTACTTGTAGTGTACTGTACTGGTGCTGTACTGTACTTGTACTGTACTTGTAGTGTACTGTACTGGTGCTGTACTGTACTGTACTTGTACTTGTACTGTACTGTACTGTACTGTACTGTACTGTACTGTACTGTACTGTACTGTACTGTACTGTACTTGTAGTGTACTGTACTGGTGCTGTACTGTACTTGTACTGTACTGTACTGTACTGTACTTGTAGTGTACTGTACTGGTGCTGTACTGTACTTGTACTGTACTTGTAGTGTACTGTACTGGTGCTGTACTGTACTGTACTGTACTTGTACTTGTACTGTACTGTACTGTACTGTACTGTACTGTACTGTACTGTACTGTACTTGTAGTGTACTGTACTGGTGCTGTACTGTGCTGTACTGTACTGTACTGTACTTGTAGTGTACTGTATTGGTACTGTACTGTACTTGTAGTGTACTGTACTGGTGCTGTACTGTACTTGTACTGTACTTGTAGTGTACTGTACTGGTGCTGTAGTGTACTTGTACTGTTCTGTACTGTACTGTACTGTACGGTACTGTACTGTACTGTACTGTACTGTACTGTACTGTACTGTACTTGTACTGTACTGTACTGTACTGTACTTGTACTTGTACTGTACTTGTACTGTACTGTACTGTACTGTACTGTACTGTACTGTACTGTACTTGTACTGTACTGTACTGTACTGTACTGTACTGTACTGTACTGTACTGTACTGTACTATACTGTACTATACTTGTACTGTGCTGTACTGTACTGTACTGTACTGTACTGTACTGTACTGTACTGTACTGTACTGTACTGTACTTGTAGTGTACTGTACTGGTGCTGTACTGTGCTGTACTGTACTGTACTGTACTTGTAGTGTACTGTATTGGTACTGTACTGTACTTGTACTGTACTGTACTTGTAGTGTACTGTACTGGTGCTGTACTGTACTTGTACTGTACTTGTAGTGTACTGTACTGGTGCTGTACTGTACTTGTACTGTTCTGTACTGTACTGTACTGTACTGTACGGTACTGTACTGTACTTGTACTGTACTGTACTGTACTGTACTTGTACTTGTACTTGTACTGTACTTGTACTGTACTGTACTGTACTGTACTTGTACTGTACTGTACTGTACTGTACTGTACTGTACTGTACTATACTTGTACTGTACTGTACTGTACTGTACTGTACTGTACTGTACTGTACTGTACTGTACGCGCTACTGGGCATGACTGGTATGCAGTGGAGACTATGAACAATTACAAACACTTCGGTGCAAGCTTTAAAGCAGCTACAAGTAGCAAAGAGCTAAAAATCTGTGTTAAATGCTCATAGCAGCATAGCTTCCCCTTGTTTCCACAGATGAGTTGTGATGGCAGCTTCTGCCTCTTCCTCATTGTATGTTGGAGGTCTAGGTATTTTCGAAAGCAATGCTGCTGCTTCCAGCTTTTCTGGGTCCTGGAACATGCAAACAATCTAATAACAGAGTTTAAACCATTCGCAAATGTTTACCTCTTCATCAAGAGCTTCCTGAAAAATAAAGCAATCCAATGGGTTCACTCGGTCACACACATCGTCGGCAAATAGTCCAGCTGTCGCTACGAGCCGGAATCCAACTGATTTTGCTTTCAGGAACAACGCTGTTAATTGGTAACGAACCAATAAGGTTTCCAGCAGCTTTTCGCCACCACTCCATGGATTGGCACCAAACTGCTTGCATTCGTATACCTCCGACACTGGGAATACCTCTGACTTCAGCCATTCTGCATTTAATCGATAAATGATCATACGAATGAAGGAAACAAACCAATGAACAAACAAACCAATGAACGAACCAACCAACGAACCAATGAACGAACCAAACAACAAATCAATGAATAAACCAATCAATTGCCGCGTCGTTGGCTCAGTGGGTAGCTTGCTGCCTCTGAGTCACGGCGGCCCCTGCATCCCTAGCGGTTGTAGTGGTTCATCCTCTCGGCGCGGCAAGTTTCTTGCTGCAAAGAGTTGGTCGTCGGCATAAAGCTCCACCCAGGCCACCGAAAGCTGGTTACAGCGAGTAGATAAAATGGGAACCAACTGGATCTGCCATTGCACCGAAGCCGCTCCTACAGCATGCCAAGGTTGGAGAAAGATCAATGACGTCAGGAGTTGTCCACGGAAACCGACTAGGCCGGGGGGCCTCTCTCACACCAGGGGCGGACCTAGCCGACGTTGGGAGCCGACATCACCATGACGTCAACGCGCCAGGGACTTTCTTAAGTACCTGGCGCCCAACAGCATGGCTAGAGTGGCTGGCAGTGATAGAAGGGAAACGTCCGAGATGACGAAACCACGGGGGTAGCGGAATGGACCTCGAGTCTGATCGCAGGCCGTAAGGCAAATCGGATCGGAATCGGATCGGAAACCAATCAATGAACCAATGGATCAACCAACAAACTAACCAGTAAGTGATCTGATTAACGAACCAACAAACGAAACAACGAACAAAACCAACAAGCCAAATAATGAGCTAATTAACAAACCAATGACCATATCACATCAAGCCAACCAGCGAACAAATGAACGAACCAACAAACCAAGCAATAAACCAATGAATGAACAAACAAACTAACCAACAACCGATGAACGGACCAACAAACCAAGCAATAAACCAATGAATGAACAAACAAACTAACCAAAAACCGATGAACGAACCAACAAACCAAGCAATAAACCAATGAATGAACAAACAAACTAACCAACAAACCGATGAACGAACCAACAAACCAAGCAATAAACCAATGAATGAACAAACATCCTAACCAACAAACCGATAAACGAACCAACAAACCAAGCAATAAACCAATGAATGAACAAACAAACTAACCAACAAACCGATGAACGAACCAACAAACCAAGCAATAAACCAATGAATGAACAAACAAACTAACCAACAAACCGATGAACGAACCAACAAACCAAGCAATAAACCAATGAATGAACAAACAAACTAACCAACAAACCGATGAACGAACCAACAAACCAAGCAATAAACCAATGAATGAACAAACATCCTAACCAACAAACCGATAAACGAACCAACAAACCAAGCAATAAACCAATGAATGAACAAACAAACTAACCAACAAACCGACGAACGAACCAACAAACCAAGCAATAAACCTATGAATGAACAAACAAACTAACCAACAAACCGATGAACGAACCAACAAACCAAGCAATAAACCAATGAATGAACAAACAAACTAACCAACAACCGATGAACGAACCAACAAACCAAGCAATGAACCAATGAATGAACAAACAAACTAACCAACAAACCGATGAACGAACCAACAAACCAAGCAATAAACCAATGAATGAACAAACAAACTAACCAACAAACGAAGAAACAAACCAATGAACAAATCACAACAAACCGACCAGCGAACCAATGAATGAAGAAAGAAACCAACCAGCAAAACAATGAATGAATCAACAAACGAATGAACGAACCAGGAAACCAACCAGAGAATAAGGGAACGAACAAACCAACAGACAAACCAATAGATGAAACAACCAATGAACAAACAAATATACGAATTAAGAAACCAACTGACAAACCAACAACCAACCAACAACCAATAAACGAACCAAGAATTAACAACCAAACCAACCACTAATAACGAACCAACTAACGTACCACAAGAAATCAGCCAATGAACAAAATAACGAACCAATAATGAACCAATGAACCAATCCAACGAATTAACGATGGAACCAACAAAAACAGAACGAATTAGCACGGTGTGCTCCTTTCATGAACGTTACTTCTGGGTTTCGAGACTGGCCAGAAGGCCATCAAAGTCTCTCCTAACGATTTCGCCACATCTTTTCTGGCATTGGCTATACGTATTCTATCCTTCTCGGCTGGATAGATCGCCACATACTGCGTTTCGATTGGACTTCGTTTTTCTAGCACAAAAATCGCTTTCTCAGTGGGCTGCCACTGAATGTCCAAACTGCAACTCAATCTCCAACCGGCAGCCGCCAAATCTGTCAAAAGCCGACACAAAATCACCCTTCCTTCATCTTTTGCCCATGGACCATTCTTTAGACGGAGTTCAGAGTAATGGTCCTGAAAATCACGCTACAAAATATGGCGCCATATTTGAATGCTTAAACTTGTTCATAGCATCGAAATTTTTCTATTCCTGGTGTCCAATTACGCTCTATTGATTCTTGCGCAATTTCGTCAACCTTTTCATCTGAGTTTATCAGTCTGAGAATATGTTTGTTGTGAAGTGAGAGTAGCATTAATTTGACATCTGTCTTTTTACTGATCTGTAAACATATAGGCACAATCTATTTTTTGTACCGGTTGACTTCTCTACATACCTCTTGAAAGAAAATTATATCGCATTGCATTTTCCGTCTGAATGTTGCTACCAGTTTGTACCCATGCGTACGAAATCCTGAAAGAATTTTTGCCACCATTCGGCGCCCGATTACTGCCTACAAATCGGAAAAAATATAGAAATAGATTTGATGTAATCTATGCTGCTACATCTCTAGTATCAGGATTGTCAAAGAAGTTGCGTCTCAACGTTATTTCGTGCATGTTTCTAGTCAGTCTTTCTCGGGAAACATATCTTTCGACAGCTTCTTTGAACAGTCCCATCAGTTCTTCGTCTCCTTGTACCATTTGTATGACATTCTGATCAATTAGACTTATGCAAACAGTGTTTTGTTTGGAACCACTCGCCTGAAAGAAAGCAGAATATATGTAGAAAATAGTAAAACGTATTTGTATTTGCACTCACATCTGAATCAGATTGCAGGAAAAACCAGGTAGTTTCGTTATTTTCTGCTACTGAAAAACAGGACTCTAATCGCCAACCAACGAATCGCAGCTCTGTCAAGATCTGGCACAAAAGCTGTTTTGCTTCAATTCCAATAGTCTCTTTTCCTTTCTCGTAGATATCCAAAAACGGTTTGCCGCTTAATCGGTACTCAATACTCGGAGCAACATCTACTTGCTGTTTGATTGCTTCTAAACAATCGTCATAAACAAAATAACAAGCACTAATTTCAGGTTCTCTACAGGGATGCCTACCATACCAAAATTGTAGTAGTACTAAAATCAATCTTTGAATTTAGTAGGTACTAGTACCATACCAAACCAAATTCAAAACAGCTCCTTCTATACTATACCATACCATATCAAAATCAAACGCCTTTACCAGATAATTTTAGTACTAGAATTATGATTTTGGTAATGCGTTTTCATTTTAGTACTAGCTTGTTGGCTATATTTATAACACTTTTCAAATGCGTCAAAATATATTTCTAATCCTTTCTGCATGTTTTGATTCTAAAAACTCAAGAAAGGTGGATTGAGCATAATTTCCAAAGGCTTCTATGACATTATCACAGCAAAGTACCACTACTGTATCAAATTAATACCAAAATCATACCAACCACACTCAAACTGAATTGGCTAGTAGTAGGGAACGACCGGAACCGGATTTTTGGGTCCGATCGGAATCGGAATCGGAACTCAAGTACAGTTTCGAATCGGAATTTTTCGGAATCGGAACTTTTTTGAAAATCGGCTTAAAATTTTGGAATAACCTGCTTTTGGCAAATAAATAGTGTTTACGCAACCATCCTTTACAATGCCATGCAAACAATCCACTACAAATCACCATGTCAAACGATAACAATGTATTAAAATCGCCAACCATCAATAGGTAAAATTCAAAGCGCGTAAATTATACTTTAAAATCAACGTTTTCAGTAGAGTGCGAACTGGTATTGGGTAGTGGGTGTATTGGGGGTGTTTTCCAGGTTTTTTATGCCCCAATGCCCAATACTAATTAGGACCTACTATACTAAAATCGCTGTTGAACTGAAAAACTGACCTGAAAAAATCGAAAAGATTGACCGATAATTGCAGTAGGTATAGAAAAACGTTTTTGCGTTAATAAACTAAGGGTTAAGAATGTCTTATACTGTTCGCTTTTCTAATTAGTATACCATTAATTACCGCAATTTCTCTGTTCTTATAATAGATATACGTTTGTAATTCAGTTGAAATTTGTCATTTTAGTGATACAGAATGTATCAGTACTGTACCCAGGGGGTGCGGTCTGGTACACCCCTTTCCGGTGGACTAAGAAGGAAAAATCTTCCGAAAATGAGAAACACTGTAATACAGTAGATCATGTACGGATTAAAACTGTTAATTTTTGCTTATTTTACCCTCCAGAAGGCTTCTAAATCTTTCTTAAAGGCTAATTTTTCAAAATATCTCGCCCTAGTTGGACAATGGCCCAACCAAGCCTCTTTAATTTTAAGAAATTTTTTAAAAGAAATTTTAATCCCTGTGAAAGAAATCCTGTGTACACCAATGGAATGTACCTTTTCAATGAAATGCAATTTTTGGCTCAGTTACGCAAGTAATTGGGTATTGGGCATTGGGGTCTTTCAGGTATTGTTCGCACTCTATTTTTCAGGCTTCAAGTGACTTCTGTCGCCTTCCAAAATGTGTTTTGCCACTTTAAAGGTCCGTTCACCGGCTTTGATCAAAATCTTTGAGGCGTTTGAAGACTGCCGAGTTCTTCAGACTCAGGTGCTTCCACAACGGAGTAGTGCTAACTTTTATTTTTTTACTTAGTGGGATTGCAGTAGGTTATGGATTACTAAACTGTGCAGATTGTCGATAGCACAGCAAAGAAGACACGCAATAGTACGCATAGAATTGTTGTTTGATTTCCTAAAAATTTAGCCAAAGTTCCGAAACATTCCGAGACCTCTGAGTTCGGAATCGGAATCGGAATCGGAACTGCCAGTTCCGATCGGAATCGGAATCGGAATTCCGATCGTTCCCTAGCTAGTAGTACACACACCATACCATATCAAATTCAAAGTTTGAATTTGGTAGGCATCCCTGGTTCTCTACCGCTGTTATAATCTTTCAGACATGATTTTATAATCTTGTAGACATCTTTATTTGCGTGCAGCAAAATCAGCCGGTCCGAATCTTTGAAGGTGATCGAAAAACGCGGAAACGACTCCTCTACAGCCGGAATCAAAGATTCTATGCTACCCATACCAACTCAGAACAGCTTAAACATCCAGAATTAAAATGAATATGATTGCGGCTAGGCGCGAGAACTTCAATTCTTGTTTGTGGGAATCTAATTTCATTGCAAACAAAAGAATATACGATACAGCTATGTAGGTTTATTAACAGAATATCATTTAGATAACATAGACAGACTAGTCATAAGGTACGAGAAAGTGAATTACGTATAAACAAGAAATTTAAGGATAGCAAGCAAGTCGATTTTATATACAATCGTCTTTTTGGCTAGTATTTCGCAGACGGCGGTCCCATGTAGGTGGAATAGACTGGTGAATGGTACCCAGACAGACCCACTTGACTGCCTCCGTATTGACTATAATTGGCAAAACGTTAATTCTGTTGTCTTGCTATTTTTAAAGTGTTTTTTGTATACCTGTAAGGATAGGCCATCATTTTGTCCTCTTTTTTCTGTTTTGATTTCGACCGACTGTAACAAATGATGCCCACAAGTAAAGCAACAATTGCTACGATAACCACGAACGCTATTAGCACGTAAAGACCTTCCATCCTGAAATAGAGGATGTTTTAAAACTGATAGATTGGGCAATAAATAATAGAACTGATTGATAATGACATTCTATTTTATAGGAAGTTAAAACTTGTAAACTTAAATTAATCGAGTGAGTATTATCAAATTTTTAAACCAATTTTACGAAATTGCATTGAATTGAAATTTGTTTGACAGTTATCATGAGAAATTTTATTTGTTATTAAATTGAAAGTTGCTTGGTGATTACGGCCAAAATAATTTAATTTTGTTGTTTAGTTTTAATTTCATCGGAAACACTATTTCACAATTGCCGCTGAGCTTAAATTCTAATTGGATAATTCCAAAAAGAAGTCAACAACCAAACAAACCCGCTAACCCATTTCAGAAACAAAAGCTATGTTCGAAAAAAAACAGCCATGCAAACAGTCAAAATTGCTATGCATAGTTCACAGTATAATGACAAAGAAATTTACTAAAAATTTTTGATTTTCTTCTAAAATGATCTTTATCAAACTTTTACCAAAAGATATAAGCTAGCAATTAAAACATTTCATCTCTTACATCATTGTGTCCTTAGGGCAGCAACCATCCGAACAACAGCCAGGGCTTCTGTCGCACCTAGAAATAAACAAATCAATAGAATATCATCTACTAAACAAACAAACAATAATTCAAACTCACAAAATATCGAACGTATCAGTTCCACCGACGCGTCTGTAAATGCATCTCACAAAATCCGAGTTAGGACCTTCGTCTTGAGAGCCAACGAAATTTCCACTGATCGGTGCTGCGTACCCTTGGCCAGTTGAAGTCGGCGGTTGAACCTGTCGACTGTTGTCAGCGTACTGTGGAAGTTGGTTGGACCCTGGGTAGTTGTCCCAACGAGACATGGCTTCTAAACAGTCAAATTAAAAGTCTCAAGTTGAAATATAACACAGTAGAAAAGAAAATATGTTCATGAATAAATTGTTTTGAAATTTTGGAACAGTAATCGACAGAATGATAAAGCCTAGCGGTGAGTAAGGGAGCTAGTAAATAGAGAAATAATGTGGCTGTAGAGCGAATGGGGGCTGGGCCGTAATACGCAGGGTGGGAGGTAAGCTGTTGTTTGTTCAGTCGCATTGCTATGTCCTTCGTCTGAGTCAGACAACGGCACAAAATCAACAGTCAACATTGACTAGCTGGTTTTTGCACAATCCAATTCGTGAACTGTGGACAAGTTCTTTGTGTTGGTTAAGATCGCACAGATTAGCAGTGCACTCGCAGGCTAAAAATATAAACTCAACTGTTAGATTGATTTCTAAACTCGGAGTTTTATTTTTAACCTCTTCTTTGAAACTTCATAAAACAAAACACTTTCAGGTACAGGTAACAGGTAGTCTTGGGGGGTTCACCTACTCCAGTGGCGTATCCAGGATTTCGGAAAGGGGGGGTCTAAAATTTTGAAAGTGCCTGGTTGGGCCGCTGCCCAACCAGGATAAGAAAATTTAGCAAAATTTGCCTTTAAAAACGCGTTTAAAACACATTCCAGGCTTGAAATTAACAGAAATTACAAGTTTTACTAGTTCAAAGTGCCCTGGTTGGGCTTCTGCCCGACCAGGGCGATAAAATTTTGAAAAATTGGCCTTCGAAAACTCATTTAAAAGGCATTCTGAGCACAAAATAGACAGTTTTGGTACATAATTCATTAGTTTCGCTTATTTTTGACAGACTTTCTCTTCCTACCTCCACCGCAAAGGGGGTGAACCCACCCTACACCGCCCTGGATACGCCACTGACCTACTCACAGACTTAGGCCAGACCTTCAGACGATTTTTTCCTATCACCCTTCAACCTTTGTGGCAAGCAGTTTTTTGAGCAATTTTTGCAACTTTTTAGAATTCAAGACACTAAGAACTTACTCAAAAATCGTGTTTTCGGCTAAAAGCTGCAAAAACAGCTACATTGGTTTCAAACAAACACAGCTAAAAATCATCGCTGTTTTACTGCACAGCAGTTAACGTGTCAGGAAGTGAAAAAGATTGGAAAAATTGACAAATATCCTTCCCTGAAAAATGGAAATTTTACTACCTTTTTACTATTTTTGGTGAATTGCAGCCAAAATCTTGATCAATTTTGCAATAAAAGATGTGTGGGTCCGGTTTTGTCGGTCAAATTTCACACATTTTTGTGTCTACAGTTCTCGAGAACTTCGTATCACGATCAAATTTAGCAAATATTTGGACCAACATCAATTATTCACAATACCTTGGCATCATTGATTCAAAATTCGACGTTATGACTAGTAAAGTTATAGTAGAATTATTAGTAAAATCGGATCTACCTGTTAGTAAGACAAAAATAATAATTAAATTGACATTCTGAATTTGTAGTAAAATTTAGTAAATAGTAAAACAAAAATCCATTAGTGAACTGATTACTCAGCACTTGAATTGTAATTAAGAAAATCAAATCTGAATTACAAAATCACTAATGATTCGAAGTACTCTATGGAAAACAGCTCTAATGCAATAACACAATTGACACAATATCTAAAAAAAGTCCACGAGGAAACGGCCAGCAAAAAGCTCAACTATGTATTTAAAAAGGCACAGGACAACGGAAACAATGAAACAAAGGTGGTAGCGGTAAAGAAAGGAGTAGTGGAGAAAGTTGATTGAGACGGTGTGCCACCCAGCACGAACACCTTTAACCAGGGCGCAGAGAGCACTTTGGAGGCCTGGTAGCACCAAGCAAGAAAGCGCAGCTTATTTGTTTAGTGGAGGTCCGGCACTTTCAAAGTCAACATTGGTCTTTGGGGCGTGAGTTGCCGGTCCCTCTAGTCGGTCAGAAAGCAGAGAGTTATTCAGCAACCCACTGACCTACTCAAACAAGGAAAAGCTGCTTGCCTCACTCCAAACACACTCATATGCTTGTTCACTTCAACTGTCATTATTCGGCTTTTGAATTTAGCGCCATTTAGTTGGGATTGATGAGTAGTTGTTATATCGATTTTTGACGGGCGCGATATTTGAGTTTTCTTAAACGTTTTTTAGCTGTTGGCTTACCAAACATCTCTTCAAAATAGTGCCAATTTTGCAGCAATTTTTTCTTCGGTATTCAGTATTTAGAAGACCAAAAATTTGAAATCTTTTTAATTCATGTTTCCGATACCATCTCCTTTTTATCACAATTACTGATTATATTTTTGATGTGCATGCAACCGTAATATTTTTATCAGGCGCCAAATTTAAAACTGGAGAACAGTTCAAGTACCTTTTTAGTTCCTTTTTCAAAAAAACATGTTAGTTTTATCAACAAGTTCAGGCCGGGGAAGATTCATATAAATGCCCAAAAAGGATAGTAAAGTTACCTATATGTCTTGATTAACAGCATACATGTAGCTGGGTTTTCGGCTCGGGGTTCCAGATCCCAAATAGGGTTTCAGCACTATTTCCGCAGGGGGTCTTTTTTTCGTGTCCAAAAGTTGGTTTCAGCAACCTTTTTTGGGCAAAACAGGGTTTTGAGTACTGTTATTTAAATATATTAATATTAAAATGAAACTATTATTAATAGTGCCATTTTAATAGTATTAAATCTATATTAATATTAAAATAAAGGGTCTACTATTATATTAAATTAAATTAAAAATACACAGAGGGGCAGAATATTAAAATTTATTTTTAATAGTATTTTAATATCATTTTAATAGTTAAACCATGTTTGACCAATACAATACTATTTAAATCATAATTTTACCTCCGAAAATGATGAAAATTGAAGATTTCTGACTCCCCTCTGAATCTCGAATGTGTTTTCACTTGGAAATAGTGGAACTATTCTCACTAATAGGCACGAATGACAAAAGGACCTGAATCTAGTCAATAAACCTATGTAACAGTGATTTCTTTAAAAAATTTCTCTTTAATTATGCATCAATAGTTTTTTCTATGGCTGCTTCTGTTGGAATACAATTTAAAACCAGGTTCAGACAAAGTCATTTTAAAAAATGGCTAAAATTTCCACAGAAAAATGCTTCTAAGTTGGATCTCTGATTTAAATTTTCAACTAACACTGACAACTTCAAGCAAAAGATGTTGTTTCGCCAGCTCACTGAAGTGTGACAAAAACTTTTCGACTGCATTTTAGAATCTACTATTAAAATGCTATTAAAATACTATTAAAATTGTTATTTAATAGCATTAATATTAAATCTAAATTAAAATTAACAGGGGACTAATATATTAATATTAAATTAAAATTAAAATCATCTAGTTCTATTATATTAATATTAAATTAAAATAAAATGTCACTATTAAAATTACAGTAGTTTTGAGGAGTAAAAATCGGGTAAAAATCCTGCCGGAAGTGCAAAAATGCCATTTAAAACCCTATTTACTGTTTTAAAAC
Source organism: Sabatieria punctata (assembly GCA_030248155.1). Lineage (NCBI taxonomy): Eukaryota > Metazoa > Nematoda > Chromadorea > Araeolaimida > Comesomatidae > Sabatieria > Sabatieria punctata. The sequence continues at coordinate 27,778 of JASANB010002902.1, read as the reverse complement.
GTTCAGAAAATCCTATTTTTTTATTAAAAACGTGCAAAAATAACTGTTTTTGTTTTAAAACGCGCAAAAAAAGCTCTATTTTATTCGACATAACACAGCTAAAGTGCATTTCTGGAACCCTACTTAGAAATTTTGAAACCCAAATTAGGGCTCTGAAACCCTGTTTAGGGTATAATTAGATGATTGATGTTTGATGTATGATTAACAGTAATGAGACGACAAATTTTGGGGGACTAAAAGTCGCAAAAATCGCAATTTTGGGCAAAAATGTGGTAAAAAACCGCTAATTTGGGCTCAAAATCAACCTAAAGATGCCATGTTCTACATCATTTGAAATCCAAAAAATTGCAGAAATTTGCTCAAAAGAAAATCGTCTCGGAGCAGGGGTTGACCTAAGTAGGGTGGGACAGACCCCTGTTGTATGTATGTATATATGAGCTTGATGAAATATGACAGGAATTTCCACTTTATATCTCCACACCGAGTAAAAGACTATATCAGCGGTAGTGTTTTTAGTACCGGCGCCAAACTTTTTAACCTTGTGTAATCCAGTCGCCTCTACTGTAAACACTCGATTATGTCAAAAAGCCTAGGTGCGCTTTGGTGCTTATCTCTCAGCCTAATAGCTGCCAACCTTTGCTGAACGTCCGCTGCCCCCATCTAGCCTCTTACTAATTCCCCACCACCACCTTTTCTTCGAAGTTCACGGCCGCTTACAAATAGTTTCTGCTAAAAGCTGGCCGACCGATAAATCCTGCGAGAAATTTGCCCAGCTCTCAGAGAACCGGTTTTGGCAGAGCTTTTCAAAGTGATCAGAAAGTTTGGTAGTATGGATGGATGCGTCAAATGCGATTGTTGTCGCAAGAAGCGAGCTCCTACTGACGTTTCTGTGCTGGTCGAACTGCCGCCGATTCGCGTTGAACTTGCCTCCCTGCAAGGCGGAGCGGTTACTGAAGTTGCTTATGAAAATCCAGTCTATTCTGAGGAAGATGAGGCTGAGGAACAGGCGGTGTCTTCTGAGGAGGAGCTGAGCTTGAATAGTGAACCTGAATCAAGTCGGGCCGTCGTTCAGAGAAGCCCGGTGGAAGATTTTAGCTTTGTAGAGTTGGTTTTGTGGATTTTTAGTGCGATTTATGTCTGGGTTGTTAATCAGCTGGGACTTGCCAACAGATTTGCTGCTTTGTCGAAATAAACTTGGCTATTTTGTATAGTGTGCGAAGAAACTAATGTAGTGAAAATCTTTGCGAATTCTGTGAAGAAAACAGGAAACCTGTAATCTCGTCCTTCAGTAGGGCCTGTTTCATCAATTTACAATGCATCACAACAAAAACAAATAACGGATTTCTGCTTCACAATGTATAAATTCACAAATACAAACGAAATACAAACATTTCTGTTTCACCAAAAAGAACAATCGATTTACAATTCCTTTCAAGTTGTGAAATTTTTTTCAGGTCTGACGTATTGTTGTTTGGGTATGGTATTTTCAGCAATCGGCTCGGTATGGGTAGGTATTTTTCGGCATACCAGGAATCGGTTCGGTATGGGTAGGTATTCGCAAAAATACCGGTACACCGGTATTTATTCGGTAATTGCTGAAAATGACTTACAAAGTCAAAACACAGAATTTCCGATTTACAATGCCGTGGAATTAGTCATTTCCAAGGTCAGAGGCTAGAAAATTGATCAAAATCAATGGGATTTACAGTTTTTAGGAATTTTTTGAAATTATTTTTTGATATACTGTAGTTCAAACTCGTTTCCGTGAATAATTATGGCTAACAGAAATGCTTCCATACTTAGTTCAATACTGTAGTTTAAGGCCTGCTTGCTAGTGTACAGTATGGAAACCTAACGAGCAGTCACAAAATGCGGGCTATGCTGTTGATTGTGAATGTACTGTACATGAAGTACATAGCGACTTGATTATTAAGGAACAGTGTGAAGTTGTTAAGCCAAAACTAGATCATCTAATCACAAAGCAAGTTTGGGGCAGGGAGTAGGGTCAGAGGACTAAAAAATCCTTCAAATTCGATATTTTGAAAGGATATCGTAATAGAATGTGTTTTTGCATGCCCCAAAATACAAAATTACAAAGAAAACCTTGTGATCATAGGGTGTTTAAAGGACATCCATAAACGACGTCGTCCCAAAAATCTCGATTTTCGGACCCCGCTAAGGCGACGTCGTTTTCCCTTTACCCTCCCCTGTTTTATGTTACTTTCAAACCCTGATTAGGGTTTTTAGGCTACTTTTAAACCCTGATTAGGGTTTTTAGGCTACTTTTAAACCCTGATTAGGGTTTTTAGGCTACTTTCAAACCCTAAACAGGGTTTTCAGGTTACTTTCAAACCCTGATTAGGGTTTTTAGGTTACTTTCAAACCCTGATTAGGGTTTTTAGGTTACTTTCAAACCCTGATTAGGGTTTTTAGGCTACTTTTAAACCCTGATTAGGGTTTTTAGGCTACTTTGAAACCCTAAACAGGGTTTTCAGGTTACTTTCAAACCCTGATTAGGGTTTTTAGGCTACTTTTAAACCATAATTAGGGTTTTTAGGCTACTTTGAAACCCTAAACAGGGTTTTCAGGTTACTTTTGAACCCGGATTAGGGTTTTCAGGTTACTTTCAAACCCTGATTAGGGTTTTCAGGTTACTTTCAAAGCCTGATTAGGGTTTTTAGGTTACTTTCAAACCCTGATTAGGGTTTTTAGGCTACTTTTAAACCCTGATTAGGGTTTTCAGGTTACTTTCAAAGCCTGATTAGGGTTTTCAGGTTACTTTCAAAGCCTGATTAGGGTTTTTAGGTTACTTTCAAACCCTGATTAGGGTTTTTAGGCTACTTTTAAACCCTGATTAGGGTTTTCAGGTTACTTTTAAACCCTGATTAGGGTTTTTAGGCTACTTTTAAACCCTGATTAGGGTTTTCAGGTTACTTTTAAACCCTGATTAGGGTTTTTAGGCTACTTTTAAACCCTGATTAGGGTTTTTAGGCTACTTTGAAACCCTAAACAGGGTTTTCAGGTTACTTTTAAACCCTGATTGGGGTTTTTAGGCTACTTTGAAACCCTAAACAGGGTTTTCAGGTTACTTTTAAACCCTGATTAGGGTTTTTAGGCTACTTTGAAACCCTAAACAGGGTTTTCAGGTTACTTTTAAACCCTGATTAGGGTTTTTAGGTTACTTCAAACCCTGATTAGGGTTTTTAGGCTACTTTGAAACCCTAAACAGGGTTTTCAGGTTACTTTCAAACCCTGATTAGGGTTTTTAGGCTACTTTTAAACCCTAATTAGGGTTTTTAGGCTACTTTGAAACCCTAAACAGGGTTTTCAGGTTACTTTTGAACCCGGATTAGGGTTTTCAGGTTACTTTCAAACCCTGATTAGGGTTTTCAGGTTACTTTCAAACCCTGATTAGGGTTTTCAGGTTACTTTCAAACCCTGATTAGGGTTTTCAGGTTACTTTCAAAGCCTGATTAGGGTTTTTAGGTTACTTAGAAACTCTAAACAGGGTTTTAGCACTGGCTAGAAAGCCTAGAGAGGGTTTTTAGGTTGATTAGAAACCCTAAACAGGGTTTAAGAACTGCATTCAAATCACTAAATAGGGTTTTTTAGTAATCTTACAAGTCAAATCAGGGTTTTGCGCGTGCCTCAGAATCGAAATTAGGGTTCTGTGAACTATTTTTAGTCAATATAACGCATTTCAATCAGTATTTTGTCGCTGAAACTCATATTCAATACTTGTTTTGAGCGCAAAACAGCTTTTTATTACATTCGTTGCTTCAATATTCGGTTTTTAAGGCATTTTTTTCATCCGGAACAGGGTTTTTAAGGCATTTTTAATGCAAAAACAGGGTTTTAAAGGCTTTTTTCGGTCCAAATAGGGTTTTGAAGCCATTTTTCGCCCCAGAATCCCTAAAAATAGGTCGACAAAACCCACTTTTTACCCCAAAAAAGGTCGACAAAACCCACTTTTGGACCCCAAAAAAGGTCGCAAAACCCACTTTGGACTTGGTCCCAAAACCCTATTTGGGATTTCAAAAAGGTCCCCCCCCACGGAAAAACCCAGCGACATGTATGAAGTGACCAGAATTACCACTCTTTTTTGATGATGCAGACTGACGCGGTATGGTACAAAAAATTAAATATCATTTGAGCAACTGAGTGTAAAAAACCACTACTTCACTCTAGCAAAATGTAAAAAACCCCTACCAAATCCGCCTACAACAACAACAAAAACAAAGTTTATTCAACACAAGACTCCAACTGACCTCGGCTTTAGACTGGGAGGGCTGGGCCGATTTCCGGCTCTAATGCCCGCCCAAAAAGGAATTTCGAGAAGTCCATCATGGACAACTTTGAACGAAATTGAAATACAGTTTGTGCGCCCACAATTTCAGATGGCAGACTATTCCATATCGGTATAACACGACAGGCAAAGAAATTCCTGCGTAAGTCTAGTCGACTGTGCGGCACATACAACTTAAATCTGTGTCCCCTGGTGGGGACCGGTGGAGCTACGCTAAAGAACATTTCCGCCGAAACATCCAACAGACCTTTAACAATCTTAAAGACCATTACCATATCACGTATGATACGACGCTCTTCTAAAGACTTAATTTTCAGGGCTGCAAGTCTTTGAGGGTATGAGAGCTCAGCCATTCCAGGAAGACGATGGGTGAAAAAGCGTTGAACTCTCTCAACCAAGTCTACATCGCGCATAAAATACGGATTCCAAACTTCAGAACCCCCTACCAGAAAAATTTCCCCTCTAACAAGCGACAAAAACCCCTACAGGTAGGGGGAAAACCCCTACCCTAGCAACCTTGGCATAACATCAAGTTCCTTAAAAGCTGGTGTGGTGGGTAACTTTGTGCCTGGGCACCATCTTTTTCTGACGAAGTAGGCCCCAAGATCAACGGCAGCATATTCATAGCCTCTGATATAGCTGGTCTGTTCATCAAGATCTCTGTCGTCTGTCGAGGTGAGAATTGCATTGCCAGCAAAAGTCGGTTCAGGCTTCATCTTCCAGGCAAACAAGTTCCACCTGTGGTCGTCTCTGATATCTGGTTGTATACCATAGTCTCTGTACTCATCTGTCATTCTCTTGTTGCGTCTAAACATGGTCGTGTCATTGGCTCAGTGGTTTAGTTCGCTGAGTCGCGGTAGTCCCGGCATCCCCAGCAGTTGTTTGTGGGTTCAAAACCTGTCAAAGTGGTTGGAAGTAGTTGACACAAAACCCAACCCAGGCCATCGAAAGTCAGCAATTACAAGTACGTGGATAAATGGGAACCAAACCAGCGCTGTCTTACACTACACATATACTGACAGCAATGCAGAGGCAATGGCAATGGCAACGGCAACATTGACAACAGCAATGGCAACTTTGACAACGGCAACGGCAATATTGACAATGGCAACAGCAACACTGACAATGGCAATGGCAACGGCAATGGCAACGGCAACGGCAACGGCAATGGCAATGGCAACGGCAATGGCAACGGCAACGGCAATGGCAATGGCAATGGCAACGGCAACGGCAACGGCAACGGCAACGGCAACGGCAACGGCAACGGCAACGGCAACGGCAACGGCAATGGCAATGGCAACGGAAACGGCAACGGCAACAGCAACATTGACAATGGCAACATTGACAACGGCAACGGCAACGGCAGCGGCAACGGCAATGGCAACGGCAACGGCAACATTGACAACGGCAATGGCAACGGCAACATTGACAACGGCAATGGCAACGGCAACGGCAACATTGACAATGGCAACCCTTAGGGTCCCCTTATGCCCCCCTGGGACCCCCTACACCCCGCAATGGCAACGGCAACGGCAACATTGACAGTGGCAACGGCTACGGCAACATTGACAATGGCAACGACAATGGCAACGGCAACGGCAATGGCAACGGCAACGCTAACGGCAACGGCAACGGCAACGCCAACGGCAACGGCAACGGCAATGGCAACGGCAACGGCAATGGCAATGGCAATGGCAACGGCAACAGCAACGGCAATGGCAACGGCAATGGCAACATTGACAACGGCAACATTGGCAATGGCAACAGCAACAGCAACGGCAATGGCAACGGAAACGGCAACGGCAACGGCAACGGCAACATTGACAATGGCAACATTGACAACAGCAACAGCAACAGCAACGGCAACGGCAACGGCAACGGCAATGGCAATGGCAACGGCAATGGCAATGGAAACGGCAATGGCAACGGCAACGGCAACATTGCCAACGGCAACGGCAATGGCAATGGCAACGGCAATGGCAACGGCAATGGCAACGGCAATGGCAATGCCAACGGCAATGGCAACGGCAACAGCAACGGCAATGGCAATGGCAATGGCAATGGCAACGGCAACAGCATTGGCAACGGCAATGGCAATGGCAATGGCAATGGCAATGGCAATGGCAATGGCAACGGCAATGGCAATGGCAATGGCAATGGCAATGGCAATGGCAACAGCAACGGCAACGGCAACGGCAACGGCAATGGCAACGGAAACGGAAACGGCAATGGCAATGGCAACATTGACAATGGCAACATTGACAACGGCAACGGCAATGGCAACGGCAATGGCAACGGCAACGGCAATGGCAACGGCAACGGCAACGGCAACGGCAATGGCAACGGCAACGGCAACGGCAACGGCAACGGCAACGGCAACGGCAACGGCAACGGCAACGGCAACGGCAATGGCAACGGCAATGGCAACAGCAACGGCAACATTGACAATGGCAACATTGGCAACGGCAACAGCAACGGCAACGGCAACGGCAACGGCAACGGCAACGGCAATGGCAATGGCAACGGCAACGGCAACGGCAACGGCAACGGCAACGGCAATGGCAACGGCAATGGCAATGGCAACGGCAACGGCAATGGCAATGGAAACGGCAACATTGCCAACGGCAACGGCAATGGCAACAGCAACAGCAACAGCAACAGCAACAGCAACAGCAACGGAAACGGCAATGGCAATGGCAATGGCAACATTGACAACGGCAACGGCAACGGCAATGGCAACATTGACAACAGCAACAGCAACAGCAACGGCAATGGCAACGGCAACGGCAATGGCAACGGCAACATTGACAATGGCAACAGCAATGGCAACGGCAACGGCAACGGCAATGGCAACGGCAACGGCAACGGCAACGGCAATGGCAATGGAAACGGCAACGGCAACGGCAACGGCAACATTGCCAACGGCAACGGCAATGGCAACAGTTGCAACAGCAACAGTGACAATCATACATGTAGGAGGGGGGTTTGGGGGGGTTTAGCCCCCAGGCCCGATTTTCGGCAACCCCCCCCAGCCGAATTCTGGGGGGGGGGTTTCTGAAACCCTATTTTGGGTTACAAACTGCTAAAATTCAGGGTTTCAAGACTTATATACGGTAATTTAGCATTTCAAAAGCCCCAAATAGGGTTCCGGAACCCTATTTAGGGTTTCAGAAACCCAAAGTAATGCCTCCGGAACCCTATTTAGGGTTTCAGAAACCCAAATTAGGGTTCCGGAACCCTATTTAGGGTTTCAGAAACCCAAAGTAGGGCTCCGGAACCCTAATTTGGGTTTCACAGAGACTAAACTACAGTTGGCAAAATATTGAATTTCAGGAATACATAACATATACAAATACATATATGTATATGTTTTCCGAAGTCGAATACATATACATAATATCTATATGTATTTTTTCAAAAAATATGTACATAAAATACATATTATACATATTTTTTCAAGGCCAGTTTTCAGTTGAAAAATGCTGCTAAAACAGTTGTTTGTGACTAAAACGAGAAAGGGTCTACGTTTGGACCTGATTGGCATGAAATTGATTCAGTATTTCAGTCAAATTACCAATAATTTCCACAGTTAAATTCTGTTAAAAATCTCCCATGTACAGTCAGTCATTTTGTGTAAGGGAGACATGTGCAATGAATGAACTTTGTTTTTGAAACCGCAGTACCCGATAGTTTCGTTTAGGTCAACTAGCAAAAGAAAGGAATATTTTCTCCTGCCATTTATCCATTAAATTTGAAAATCTAAACGTTCCTACTTTAGAACTCCTTTTGGTCGCCTCGCACCACTTTATATGGTGATGATATTATTCAGTTAAACACCAAATCTGTGGCTTTTTACCACTGGGACAAATTTAGACAGTGGCATCCGGAAGAAAATGTAATTTTCTGCTGTGGATGGCAGGCTGAGATGTCAAAATGCAGCATTTCATCAGAAAATCAATATGTATTTTCAAAAATATGTATTTTAAATACATAGTGGCCTCAAAATACATATACATAAACATATTCTCTGAACAATACATATACATATACATATACATATATGTATTCCAAAAATAATACATAATATGTATTTTTTACATATACATATACATATATGTATTCCACAGTAGACTAAACAGGGTTTCTGAAACCCTAAATGGGGTTCCGGGACCCTAATTTGGGTTTCAAAAGCCCTAAATAGGGTTCCGGAACCCTAATTTGGGTCTCAAAACCCTAAACAGGGTTTCAGTGCCCTAATTTTTGTTTCAAAATCTCTAAATAGGGTTCCAGATACGCATTTTAGCTGTATTCTGTCGAGTAAAATAGAGCTTTTTTGCATGTTTTAAAACAAAAACAGTTATTTTTGCACGTTTTTAATAAAAAATAGGATTTTCTGCACATTTTAAACCAATAAATAGGGTTTTAAACGGAATTTTTGCACTTCAGACAGGATTTTTACCCCATTTTTAGTCCTCAAAACCCTCTGTTGAGCCCAAAAAAAGGTCGCTGAAACCCTCTTTTGGACACCAAAAAAAGGTCGCTGAAACCCCCTTTGAAAATAGTGCTGAAACCCTATTTTGGATCTGGAAAAAAACCCCCCAGCCGAAAACCCAGCTACATGTATGGTGACAATGGCAACAGTGACAATGACAACGGCAACGGCAACAGTGACAACGACAATGGCAATGACAATAGTGACAGCAATGATGACACTGACAACAACGATGACATTGGTTTCAGCTCATACTATAGGCAACAGTGGGATTCAATCAAAGTGATTTTTGACTGCCACAAGCAAATAAATCGCTAAAAATGTCAGTTTGGCACTGTTTCAAAAAGTAGTCAAAGTAGTCAAACAGGTGGCCATGGTAGTCAAATGGTTTGACTGCGATATAATCAAATTTGACTACTCTGGTATTGTACTCAAACGAACGGTAGTCATAGTCATCGTCAAACGGAAATTTTGGTATTGTTGTAACAACACTGCTCACAACACAACAGCTTAATTTTCGAAAATTTTCCAGATATTTACGCTGTTTTTTCGCTTTGATGGCAGAGAACTCTTCAGGCGTTTGTTAAAACAAATTTACCGTTGTTCGTAGCATCTTTTTTTCCATTCTCGCAACTTACCTCCTTCCAACATACCGGTCTTCTACAGAAGACAAAGGTCTATTCGTCAAAAAACGATTCGTCTACAGACGAACTGTTCTTCATAAAAAATTCAACAAAAATCACAGTTCGTCAGACAATACTACTAAGCAGTAAAACACAGATAAAAGAATTGTTTGACACCAAGTTTGCCTATCAACAGTTGACTATTGACCTAGTGCACTTACTAGTCCAGTTGCCTATTCTTCAGCTGATTGTAACTAGTCTGCAGTCATCGTTTTTTCATTAGTTCGTCATGCACTTCGAATAAAATTTTTTTGCCTGTTTTTTCACTATTCGTCTCAAGACGAACTGTTCATCAGTCTCTGAAGAACAGTTCTTCAAAAATCGGTACGTTGGAAGGAGTTACATCTAAAAATACTATGGTTTTTTAATAGCTGGACCGTTTTGAGTTGCATTTAGAGATGTGCACGGACACATTTTTCGGCTGGGCGGGGCCGGCCGTCGTTCCTGAAAGCCGTCCGCATTAACGCACAGCCGGTGGGCGCGGCCTCTGGGCCAAAGAAAAATACGCGCCTCCAGTTTGCGCCACACCCGATGCAGCTTCCGACGCAAAAAAACTAACTATCCCAAACTACCGGAGAGTGCTGCATAGGGTACCCCTCCAGATAGCGTACCAGGGGTACACTAACTGGCACTTAGTGCCGGATTGTGTACCCGGGGTACACTATTTGGAGACAGGTTTTATGTCATGGGTGTCGAAAATTTCCAACACTATGGTACCTTTAAAGCAGGTCTACGTATATTTTTGCTCATTTTCAATCGTTTTTACTGACGCAAACCTCACAAGAATGAAAACTTTGACCAACCACTCTCATTTACATGGCAGAAACAGTAATCTGGAGTGGAAAACAGCATTTTTGCTCAGAAATCGTGAAAACAAGCAGTTTAACATGTTTTCGCTAAGTGCCAGTTAGTGTACCAGGTACACTAACAGGATCTGATTTTTGTTGCGGAAAATGCTAAGTGCTGGTTAGTGTACCCGGGTACCCAATGCAGCACTCTCCCGTAGCTGCCCAGAAGGTTTTAGAAGGTTTACTGGTGTAAAGGGGGCTGGGCCAATCGACTGACTACATACTCCCCTACCTACCAATCTGCATTAAAGCTACTAGAAAATCACTACCAAGATAGAAGAAGAATAAACAAAAAACAACAACAAGTTACACGGAGGCTTTTGTCTTAGCTCTCCAAATAGTGAGTGTGCTGTAATCAATAAACAAATCAGATCGATCATTGTCTCGCATTTCGCGCAATTCATTTCGCAAGTTGAACGCTTTCTTCGCTTGCCATGGAGTCAGGTCTGTGCCAATGAACACACTCGAATACTGCGGCTTCGCCATCAAAACCGCATGCTTTCTGGAGAGAATGGTCTTCTTTGCAGCCAAGTCCTTTAGCTCGACAACCACCTTCTGTCCATTCTTTGAAATTACAGTCCGAATGTTGGAAATCATAGCAGAGTCAACTCTTAGGTCAGAGAAAACGTCCTTGACCAACTGAGAGACGTCCTGAGGCTTCGTCTGACTGGTGACCAGCCCGTTGATCACAATATTTAGGTCCCGTCACTGTCGCTCACGCACTTCGCGCTCCCAATCACAAATACGCACAAGTTCTGAGTGCGCTTTGTTGTAGGACGCGGTCGGATTGCGAATAGGCAGTCCGTTTTTGGCCGTACGCAAAACAGAGGTGTAAGTCTTTGGGGCAGAAGCAGATTTCGACAGCTGACTCAAGTCCTCTGTTACTTTCGCCAGCTGCACAGACATCGTCTCTATTTTCTCCATCAGGGAGGTCAGGTCCTGTTCTGGTTGGTCTGTCTGAGCCTGGGAACCTCTAGTTTCAGCAGCAGAAAGTAGCGTGGGCAAGGTTGGTACCTGGCCACGTTTGATCGTCATGTAGCAGTCACGACAGCAAATAGCGAGAACCATACCGTCTCTTCCGCCCAGTTGCAAGAGACCACATATGAAGGCGAACTGGCGGAAGAGAACACTTGGACGCTCAAACACACACTCTCGAAGGCTCCCGTTCAACCGCACCGTTGAAGTGGTCTGTGTTAAATGTGCCGTTTTCTTGTACCCAGCATCTTATCATCAGGCCAATAAGCTTTCATAGCATTCCTCCAATCTAAAATCTGATATGTACGAGCCTGTATGTACAGTACATGTTCCTTGTTGGTGTGTCGGCCATCTCTGTCAGTGTCTATGGATCTGTCTGCATGCGGAGCACACTGCTCTTTGTCTCCGTCAGCTGTCAATCATGTGCGAGGGGTGTCCGCTCCGCCCTATCATGTAGGTTTGTGCAACACACGGCCAAACGCGAGGAGAGCGCTGTGTTAAACTTTCCACTTTCTCTCCACATGCGACTGCCTTACGGTTGGCCTAGGACTTCTCTCTTGTGTGCCGCGCGTGTGTTAGCCAGCAATTTACTGTTAAGCTGGCAGTGTTTATTCTACTGTGCCGTTGAGTAAAGACCTTACTGTTGTTGCGTCGGCTTCAGCACCGTGACACTCGGTAGGACAAGAAGTACGACACAGTTAATTTTATGGTTTCCATGGGCAACTCCTGACTTCACAGATATTCTACTCCGACGTGGCATGCTTGGAGCGGCTTTGGTGTAACGGCAGATCCAGTTGGTTCCCATTTCACCTACTTGCTGTCACAGCTTTGGGTGGCCTGGGTGGAGCCTTGTGCCGATGACGCCGCACCAATAGGATGAGCGCACAATGTAGCGCACAGTGGCTTTGCGGCCTAAACCACTACACCAACTGTACCGGCATTGTACCTTGTTCTGTGTTTCCTTCTCTCTATCTGCACTAGCTTTGCTTTGTAGCAATGGAAACTTATTCTCCAATCAAAGACTCAGTTAATTTGAAAAAGTTACTCCCTCTTGTCTTTAGACAAGAAATAGATTTTAGTAAACACTGGACTTTTTGGGCTTACCGTCCCCTGAGCAGCAAATCCCCTGCCCTCAGCCCCCCTCAGGATTTGAAAATTTACCACCCCTCAGCCGAAATGCTAGGCCATCATGTCTGGTACTGAAGTGAGTTATGTCCGGCCCATGCACATCTCTAGGCAGTAATACTTTGCATATTCGTCATCGTAATGGTTATACTTGGAGCTGGGTTCAAAGGCAAACACTTTTCTGTAGAGGGCAGTGCCATCAGCGGTTGACTCCGGGCACAGTTGTACCTCATCTGTAAGCAGAACATATTCTCTTGATGCCAATTTGGCTGTAAAGCTATTAACGCCATCGGCCTCTAGTTTTAAGGCTGCTCCCGCTGCTGTCTTTGAGAGATTGGTAGTCTTCTGAGGGAATTGTGTCGCCCGACTGGGTGTCTATGAATTTGCAACACCATACATAACTGGTTTCAATGCTGGATGGGTCTGCATGCCTGAACTCCGTTGCACTCTCGATGTGGTTGATGTATGCTGGGCAGTGATCTGAAAGCTACTGTATATGCTGAAAGATATGTGCATTTATCCCACTGTCTAGTCTCAGAGTCTCAGTCTCAGAGTCTCAGTCTCAGAGTCTCAGTCTCAGTCTCTCTCTCTCTCTCTCTCTCTCTCTCTCTCTCTCTCTCTCTCTCTCTCTCTCTCTCTCTCTCTCTCTCTCTCTCTCTCTCTCTCTCTCTCTCTCTCTCTCTCTCTCTCTCTCTCTCTCTCTCTCTCTCTCTCTCTCTCTCTCTCTCTCTCTCTCCTACGGGTACACATCACCCTTTCAGTGTTCTCAATCCCTCACGATGTTGTTTGTTCGGGGAGTGATGAGAGCTATGCGTATATAACCCAGTCATCTTGTACGAACGTTGTTTTGTTGTTTGGTACCTGGAGGGGGACCTGGACAAGGTCTAAAGCAGCGTTTGAATCTTGGTCCACTTGTCAGATAGCACCAAGGTACATGGTAATCAGCAGTCATTCTGCAGTAGTTCTGATGGTCACTGAACATCTGATAAGTCTGCTTTTCGCTAACTGTCCAGTCTCTGCAAGTGGTGTCATCTACGGCCTTGCTTCTGCTTCCTGTGTAAATGTGTGGATTTATAGTAACGTTCTTCCTGCATTCTGTTGAGCCTTCTCGAGTCTCGTGCACGCAACTCCGCTCTTCATCCACGCATTTATAATCTCAAAGTCAACAGCAACTTTAACTGCTAATATTAATTAATTAATTAATTGTTGTCCTTATACCAGCGAGCGGATCAGGACAAGTGTGGAAACAGTACTCCCATTCCTCTTTATCTTCTTTGGTGTAGCAGTAAGGAGCCCGTCTGTACTCCTCATCAGTCACTCTACATAAGTTCTCAGGTCCTTCACCGTCTGTCCAAGCTACACAGCGTTTGCCGGATCGAGATGTACTTTTTCTGCCATTATAGGATCCCTTGTAACACTTAACTGAACCTGTGTGAGCACAATTATTCGCCTCATCCACGCAGTTAGCTGAAAATACATATGTATGCACACCTTTAAAGATTTGCCGCGCTGCCTAAGGCTATGGTTGCAAGATATGTAGGAATCTGTAAGTACCGTCAACCACAGGAAAAACAACTCATTTACGAACAAATAGTAAAGTAAAAATTAAATTATATTATGAAAGGACATCAATAATAGTAAAATGCAAATTTTACTACTAGTTTTTTGGAGAATCGAGCTAAAATCTTGATCAATTTTGCAATAAAAAATGTGTGGGCCCGCTTTTGTCAGTCAAATTTCACACATTTTTGTCCCTAAAGTTCAATGGAGAACTTCGCGGTGCCATGATCAAATTTGAGAACTATTTGGACTAGCACAAATTAGTCACAGTCAAATCTTGGCATTCCACATTTATGAGTAGTAAAATAGTGATAAAATTGGTAAAATGCAGCTGCTTGGTAGTAAAACAAAATTAAAAATAAAATTGATGGCTGAATTTCTAGCAAATTTAGTAACAAGTAAAATAAAATTCCGCTAGTAAACTACATAACAGTAGAAACAGGTGATCCACCGATGGGGTGGGGGCTTGTCATCAGCCAGGGGCCTGAGCTAAAATTCTACGTTCTACGTAGAGTAGGGGAGGGGGTTGGGTACAAAAACGCTAAAAAATCGCAAACTCGCACAATTTTGGGCTAAAAATCGTTAAATACAGGTAAAAAGTGCCGTTTTACAGACCATTTTAGATTTTTTACTTTTTAGTGTCTCAAAACTCTAAAGAATGGAAAAATTGGTGAAAAAATCACTTGCCAGGAAATCGGTTGGAACGGAAAATCGTCTGATTGGGGTGGGGATAGGATAGGGCTCTGGCTGGATCGGGGGTCTGGCCTAAGTCAAGTTTTAGGACAGTTGACAATACGTACGTATTGTGTGAGGGCATCGATGAAAGCAATAATTCCAGTGTGTAGCATTGAAGTAGCAATATGGAGCTACTCTGAGGTTGGGATTCCGGCAGACGTTATTTTCTTTTACTTTCCGGTAGTAGAGACCAGGTTGGTCCCAATTTAGGCACAGCTGTCCATCTCGGGTCTTATTTCGGTTTCCGATATAAGAGGCAAACATCATGCAGCCAAGGGTGTTTTCATAAGCACACTTCATCTTCTCATGCTCACATGTTGCAGTATACAGCTTGGTTGAGAGCACTGAATTTCTGTTCGATTAGATGCTTTCAAATTCTCTATTTTAATTGGCACAAAGTTTGTAGTAGCTTCAAAGCAGCAACGTTATGTGCTGTAAACTGACCTGTAGGGGGCCGCTTGCATGGTGGAAAACAATATTCCCAGCCATCTTTACAACCAGCGTCTTCTTCGCAAAAGCACCATGGCGCTAGCTTCACTTGGTTGTATATATCTGAAATCTTTCAAACTGCCACTGTCGAAAAGTATTAGGAGAAAAGCACATAATAATACTACCTTTGGTTACCCGACAATAATTAGCATGATCTCCGACCAAAGCGTGCTCATATTTCTCTACATCGGGATTCCAGTTTCTGCAGGGCTTTCCAGTGCGTGTAACGTTTCGATTACCAGTGTAGGATCCCGGAACGCAGGCCTCACTTCCTTCAAATGCACAGTCAAATTCTGGGGCACCTTTCTCCTCGTGTACACATGGATACCCTTAAACAGGCCAGCACCCTCTCAACACGTACTGAACCAGCAGCGCAACTTTACCAACTACAGGGTCAGAGCAGTTGTGGAAACAAAATTCCCATGTATTGCCGCCTGTGTAACACCACGGCGCACCTAGATGCGCATCTGGTCCGCCCAGAATTCTACACTTATTTCTCACGTTCCAAGCGCCCTGACTAGTCATCAGTTGTTTTTCGCTCCGATGCCACTGTCTGCAACGCTTTCCTGAACGTGTGGTACTTTTGTGGCCAGTGTAAGCGCCAGGTTTACAAGCTTTGATGTTGCCCTCGAATGCGCAGGTTTCGGCACCGGCTTTTACGCAAACATCTTCTGAAAACACAAGTCTCTCGTGCACTGACACTTCATACAGCCGGCACAGTTGGTGTAGTGGTTTAGGCCGCATGACCACTGTGCGCGATGTCGTGCGCTCATCCTCTCGGCGCGGCAAGTTTCTTACCGCGAAGAGTTTGGTCATCGGCACAAAGCTCCACCCAGGCCACTGAAAGCTGGTGACACCTAGTAGGTAAATGGGAACCGACTGGGTCAGCCGTTGCACCTAAGCCACTCCACAAAGCATGCCGCGTTGGTGAAGAAGATCTACGATGTCAGAAGCTGTCTGAGAAAGCAACTATGCTGGCAGCCCTCTGGCATAAGGGGCAGCGGCGGCCGTCGGGAGCTGTCAGCATCATGGCATCGACACGCCAGCCGCCCTCCTGGTGAGCGCCGCCCAGCAGCATGGCTAGGAGTGGATGGCAGTGAAAGAAGGGCAACGTCTGAGATGACGAATCACGGGGGTAGCGAAATGGACCACCAGTCTGATCATAGGCCGTAAGTCCCCCCCCGGCAAATCGGATCGGATCGGATCAGACACTACAGTTCGTCATGTAGCAGACGATATTCATCATGTCCATCTCCCGATGGGGGTGAGGTCGGGTTTCGTCTTGCGCGACCGGGTGGTCTGACTGAGCCCAAATTCTAGGGAGGGGGTTGGCTACTAAAACATGCAACAGGTCATCCACCGAAGGGGGAGGGGGGCTAGCCGTACTTTCGTGCGTACCTGCTTGGAAGCATTCGTTGAAGCAATAGTCCCAATTGTGATCGATGTTATAGCGCTCAGGGTTGAGGATGTAGCACCAGGGCTTACTGTAAGGAGTGGTCACCCTACAGTAGTTGTGGAATCCGTCTAGTTGAAACAACACATACTCGATGTAGCTCCAACTTCTGCATGGCCAGCCCCTGGTTGTCCGGCTCTTTTGGCCTTTATAGTCGCCTTGACTGCAAGCATTCGTACCGGCCATGGCGCAGTCATATTGTCTGTCAGTACAGCTAACTTCAGCTGAAAATCCCGTGCATTATTTGCGTCTTGGTATAAGCCCCGTATAGGCTCAAGAGTCCAGCTATTTCAACAGTCAGGGAAATAACAACATATATGGTATCAGTACACATATATGGAAACGGTACCAATATGGTACCGGTACACCTTCAAGTGCATACATGTACTAGGGGGGTTTGGGGGGTTACCCCCCTGCTGGAAAGGCCAAAACCCCCCCTCACCCCCCCCCCCCCCGAGACAGGTTAAGGGACCCCTCCCCCGACCAAAAAATACAAGTGGTGGTAGTGGCTCCAGTATTAACAAACTGGGTCAGAAATCACTAATTTTTAGCCTAAAATTCACTTGAAAAGCATTTGGCGTTTCCACTGCTGATATATAAGAAAAATCGGCGTTTTTGAAAGCTCTTTTTGTCATTTTTTGCTTGTTTTTAGCTTTAAAACGCTATTTGGCAGCTTAAAATAGCGATTTTTAGCGTCCTTACTGAAAAAAACGTGCTAAAAACGCATTTCTAGGCGTTTTGGAGCTTTTTGAAATTTGGGACCCCCCACCTGGGCGAAACCCCCCCTCGACCCCCCACCTGAGGAAACCCCCCCTCCCCCCCTCCCCCCAGGTCGGCCCGGAGCTGTTACATGTATGTTCAAGTGGTACCATGTATGGTACAACTTCCTTATATGGTACTGGTACCATATAATAATAAGGTTTATTGCACACGTTAGTAACAGAACATGTTTAATGAATGGCGACCAGGACAAAAGAGAAGCTCCAGTGCAAAGCGGTTTGCTGGCAGTGCACTTATGCAAACCGCAATCCTCGATGACTAATTGTTATTTTGTCTTTAAATAGGCCTACCGAACGAGCAGCCACCTGCTCTTCCGTTAACAGATTCCAATTGTTAACTACTCTATTTGCAAAGAAATGCTTCTTTACGTTGATACGACTACTCTGCACTTTCATAGGTACCGGCACCATATATGGTACCCTTTCGATCAAATCATAAGGGGTACCATATATGGTACTACCGGTATCATATATGGTACCCTTTCGATCGAGGCCTCACCTGAGGCCTCGATCGAAAGGGTACCATATATGGTACCACCTGAGGCCTCGATCGAAAGGGTACCATATATGGTATCACCTGAGGCCTCGATCGAAAGGGTACCATATATGGTATCACCTGAGGCCTCGATCGAAAGGGTACCATATATGGTATCACCTGAGGCCTCGATCGAAGGGGTACCATATATGGTACCGGCACCATATATGGTACCAGTACTATATAAGGAAGTGGTACCATATGGTACCACTTGAAGGTGTACCGGTACCATATATGGTACCGTTTCCATATATGTATACTGATGCCATATATGTTGTTATTTCCCTGACTGTTCAATACTTAGTGATTGGAATTTGTGTTGCGTAGACGTGGTTACATAGGGTCGTGGCAATGCATAGTCTAAAATTACCTTTGCCTGAACAAGAAACAGGCAGCAAGAAGAAGAGGAGAGAAAGAAACCGACTCAGATTCATAGTTACACTGAGACCTGTCTGATAGTCTGACAGTCTGTCTCGTTGCATAAAGGACCACCTGACTGTAGCATTGAACTGATATGTAATCGGTCCCAAGACCACCATCAGATATACAGCACATCACATCTGTCTGTAGAACATATGATCAAAAGACACAGCCTTATGCTAAAATTGGCGTGAAGTTGTCCGATTCCCAATCGTTTTCCAAAAGACAACACGTATGTAGGGATGGGCACGTAAATTAATTTTCGTAACGTGTAACGTAAATTAAGCGCCGATTTTTAATTTACGTTACGCTTAACAATTACAGTAATTAAAAAAATCCGGATACGGAAATTAAACGAATACGAAAATTAAAATTTAGCAATACGTAAATTAATTTCCGTACGTGAATTAATTTACGTTCCTAGCGCAAAACAGATTTTTCTGTTGAATCCTGAGCCCCCGCATTGTTTTGTTGTATTATAGACATATTTTTGGTTACTACTGAATCTCAAATGCGACTTTTGAGGCTAATTTTTCGAAAATTTTTCGTCCTTGTCGCACAGAAGCTCTCCCACTCTTCGAACTGCTAAACCGGTTAATTTCGGTCAATTTTACGGTCGGAATATCTTATAGATACGTTTTTGAAGGCTTGAATTTGTCAATATGTTTTCTCCCTGTATAAGAAAATAGGTTGTACTACTGTTGCAAAGTTCAGGGTTGAAAAATAGGTTCAGATTCAAGTTAGTGATGTAAAAAATTAATTTAATTGTAATTGAAATTCGCATAATTGGCCCGTTTTTAATTTCAATTCAATTAATTTAATTTAATTGAAATTCAAAAGTTGGGCCATAATTTAATTGTAATTGAATTGAAATTCGCCTGGAATTTCAATTATATTTTCAATTATGTATTTAGAGTGCTAAATGACTTCAAACAAAAACCTATCTAGGGTTTGCCACCTCTTTATCATTGATGGATGGATAGATTGTACGGGCGGGGCCGTAGCCACCGCATTAGGCCACACCGTGGGCCCATCACGCACACCCACATCCTGCCCTTCCTTCGCTGCCTTCACTACTAGCGGGCACACTTGCTCGGTGTCACTCTGGGCGGGTCTCAGTGGTAGGGATGGGCATTGGGCAACGTAAATTAAAATCGGTAATTTACGTACACGTTATTTCTGTTTTACTAGATTTTAATTTCCGTAATCGTAACGTGTTACGGAAATTAAAACGGCCAATTTATTTCTGTAACGCGTTACGTAAATTAATTTCCGTAACGTCGTAACGAATAAGATTCCAGCCAAACGTAAATTAATTTTCGTTTTTCTTCAAAAATCGCTAGTAGGTAGTAGCAATCGAATATCGCGGAAAAATCATAAAATGAACTGTATGCAATGAAAATTTTAGTTCTGTGTTTGTTCGATTGGAATTGCATTCATATTTTTGAAATCCAACTTCACACCAAAAGGAATGAATGAAATGTGGGTATGTTTTTTGGCTGAATTACTGTAGCTGCTGAGGGTTTTATAACTGAGCAGCAACTAGCCAGCCAACTACGTACATGCGTACTAACTACAGTACAGACTGTAGTCTACCTACCGCACACTGATGGTTAAACGTATGACAGTACTTACATATAAGATTATTAGTACGTAGTGAAGAAAACTATGTAACTTCACTTCTCTGTTTGAATGCATTTTAAATGTACAACATACTGTTGGCAAGTCCGACTGAACCTGGATCTATTAATAGGTTTTTAACCTGAAATTTGTGGACTTTAACCTGAACCTTAACCTATTTTATTTCAGCCGGAGTTGGACCTGTTCCGTTTTATTGGACTTTCTCAACAGGTTCAAATTTCAAGTGCAATTTTTAGGCAAACTATGTAAATTTTCGGTTGGATTGCACAAAATTTTAAAGATTTCATGTTTTTATACTTATTTTCAAACTGAAACTGTCAGAAAACGTAAGTACACTGCCCTGTAAAGTCTGATCTATGTTTTTCACTGCCAATAGAAAGGCTTATACAATGTAGCTCAGATAAGTTGCAAGCAGCGCAAAATATCTACAGTTTTTGGGGGACTTGAACCTGAACCTACTGTATTGTCCAGGTTTTTTAGAAGATGGACTTGAACCTGAAATTTCGATGTTGGCTTGGACTTGATCCTGAACCTATTTTTCAACCCTGAACTTTCCAACAGTAGTACAACACCTACACATGAATTTATAGTTGCTTGGCTTTTCTGCCTATTTTCTTTATACAGGGAGATAACATATTGACAAATTCAAGCCTTCAAAAACGTATCTATAAGATATTCCGACCGTAAAAGTGACCGAAATTAACCGCTTTAGCAGTTCGAAGAGTGGGATTGGGCTTCTGTGCGACAAGGGCGCGAAAAATTTTCGAAAAATTAGCCTTAAAAGTCGCATTTAAGATTCACTAGTAACCAAAAATATGAATATAATACAACAAAACAATGCGGTGGGCTCAGGATTCAACAGAAAAATCTGTTTTGCGCTAGGAACGTAAATTAATTCACGTACGGAAATTAATTTACGTTTTGCTAAATTTTAATTTTCGTATTCGTTTAATTTCCGTATCCGCATATTTTTAATTACTGTAATTGTTAAGCGTAACGTAAATTAAAAATCGGCGCTTAATTTACGTTACGCGTTACAAAAATTAATTTACGTGCCCATCCCTACTCAGTGGTAGCTGTCCCCATTCCCGGATGCCCCAAACTTCCAACACATGTGTGGTTGCTATTGTAGCTTAGGTGAAGCGACAGCTCCAGTCGGTTCCCATTTACCTACTCGCTGTCACCAGCTTTCGGTGGCCTGGGTTGGGCCTTGTGCCAACGACCAACTCTTTGCGGCAAGAAAATTTCCCCGCCTAGTGGATGAGCGTACGTACAACCGCGCGCACAGTTGCTTTGCGGCCTAAACCACTACACCAACTGTACCGGCCCGGTATACTGACCTCACTTTGTTCTGTAACGTTTTATTGCTCTGCTTTTTATTTCGTAGTTTATAAAAGTCAAAACAGTGTTTCTCGATGTATGGTTGGATTACACCCCCTTTTTGGCGAAGGCACCTAGGAAGTGATGTTGTTGAAAAATGCTGAAAACCTTTAGATTATGTACTGATTTATAATAATGAAGTAACTGTAAATTTCTCCCAGAATGCCATTTTATGCGTTTTTAAAAGGCAACTTTTTAAAAATTTTCTCGGCTGGTTGGGCAGCAGGCTAACCAGGTGTCAATAAGCTTTGACATGGGCATTTTTCTAAGTCCTGGGTGACTTTCACTGTCTTTTAACAGCAAAAATACAACAACTTTCAAAAAATTGAAAAAATAATTGAAAAAATTGCATAATTGAAATTTTCCAAAGTTCCATAATTTAATTGAAAATATAATTGTAATTGAAAATAATGGAAAACTATTTCAATTAATTTAATTTAATTTAATTGAAATTAAAAATGGAGCCCATAATTTAATTGTAATTGAATTGAAATTCAAATTCCATAATTTTACATCACTAATTCAAGTCAAAGCCAACATCGAAATTTCAGGTTCAAGTCCATCGCTTCTAAAAGCCTGGACAATAGGTTCAGGTTCAAGTCCACCGATATCTCCAAAAACTGTAGATATTTTGCGCTGCTTGCAACTTTTCTGAGCTATAAGCCTTTATTGGCAGTGAAAAACATAGATCAGACTTTACAGGGCAGTGTACTTTCGTTTGCTGACAGTTTCAGTTTGAAAATAGGTATAAAAACATGAAATCTTTAAAATTTTGTGCAATCGAACTGAAAATTTTACATAGTTTGTCTAAAAATTGCACTTGAAATTTGAACCTGTTAAGAAACTCCAATAAAACGGAACAGGTTCAACCCCGGCTGAAATAAAATAGGTTAAGGTTCAGGTTAAAGTCCACAAATTTCAGTTAAAAACCTATTAATAGATCCAGGTTCAGTCGGACTTGCCAACAGTATGTTGTACATTTTAAATTCATTCAAACAGAGAAGTAAAGTTACATAGTTTTCTTCACTACTAATCTTATACGTAAGTACTGTCATACGTTTAACCGTCAGTGTGCGGTAGGTAGACTACAGTCTGTAGTACGTACGTAGTTGGTTGGCTAGTTTCTGCGCAGTTATAAAACCCTCAGCAGCTACAGTAATTCAGCCAAAAAACATACCCACATTTCATTCCTTCCTTTTGGTGTGAAGTTAGATTTCAAAAATATGAATGCAATTCCAATCGAACAAACACAAATTTTAAATTTGCATTACATACAGTTCATTTTATGATTTTTTCCGCGATATTCGATTGCTACTACCTACTAGCGATTTTTGAAGAAAAACGAAAATTAATTTACGTATGGCTGGAATCTTATTCGTTACGACGTTACGGAAATTAATTTACGTAACGCGTTACAGCAAGAAATTAGCCGTTTTAATTTCCGTAACACGTTACGAATACGGAAATTAAAATCTGGTAAAACAGAAATAACGCGTACGTAAATTACCGATTTTAATTTACGTTGCCCATCCCTACACGTATGTCCTATCCCATTTTTTGCGGCTATATAATAGCAAGCGCAGTGCGCGCGCGCTGCAACATCAGAGTAATTGCGACATACATAAAATTCTCTTTATGAAACAAATTGTATGATTGTATGTAACAAATTGCGACATAAAATGTCTTTAAATTAAAACAAGGGGGCGTTGCGCGCTGCTGCGCTTACACGATTACCCGGTGCAGCGCATCGACACTCGGCTGGCCGCTGAGTGGCACATCTTGCTACACTGTTATGCATTCTTGGTTGGCAGGTAAGTTGCTTATAACACGTGTATGTAGGCATCATCATTTATCAGACATAAGAACAGAAAAGTTCAACTGTAGTTCGGTATGGTCTTGTTCACCGAGTTCAGCTGTTTGTGCCTTGGCCACGATTTGGTCGACGGCTCGTTGGGCAAAGACTACGTTTCGTTGCAGACGCAGCTTCCGCAATCGGGCGGCAATTCCTCGAGCTGAAATCCAGCACTGTAGCACTAAATACAGGGTGTCTCAAAAAATGATCACATTTCTTTTTACTGCCATTTCCGCAAATTTTGACCAAATAGGCTGAAATTTGGTCCATAGGTGCCCAAACTAGGGCAATTTTATGTGTTAAAGTTTGGTGCACTAGGCTTGACTCATTCCCGAGAAATTTCAAAAAAAGTGAAATTTGCTAAATCAATAGTGAAAGCAGGTCACCGAAAAAAATGATCACATTTCTTTTCACTGCCACTTCCGCAAATTTTGACCAAATAGGCTGAAATTTGGACCATAGGTGCCCAACCTCGGGAAAGTTGATGTGTTAAAATTTGGTGCACTAGGCTTGACCAATTCTCGAGAAATTTCAAAAAAAGTGAAATTTGGTAATTTCAATACCAAAAGCCGGTCACCGAAAAAACGTTACATTACATTATCGCCTAAACTCTAATGATAGCGTTGGAGTTCATGCGTCAACTTTTTACACACGAATTACCCTGAACTTCTGCGTTTACACTCCAAATTTCATCCAATTCCGTCAAAAATTAGAAGGGATACAGGAAAAGGAAATGCTTCCATTTTTCGGTGACCGGACTTCACTATTGAAATTACCAAATTTCACTTTTTTTTGAAATTTCTCGGGATTGAGTCAAGCCTAGTGCACCAAACTTTAACACATAAAATTGCCCGACTTTTGGCACCTATGGTCCAAATTTCAGCCTATTTGGTCAAAATTTACGGAAATGGCAGTAAAAAGAAATGTGATCATTTTTTTTCAGACACCCTGTATTTCTGTTTTCTGGACCTTCAACAGCCAGGCATATTGCCCGACCGTATACTAATCACAAGAATTCAATTTTTTACCTAATTTAGCCTGTTTTATGATAGTGATATCGATGCTGAGCTGACTGATGCTATATTTAGAAGAACTAATGCTTATTTGATCCCCTTTCCAGTCAAGTGTTTACTGGTTTAAAATTACAGCCAGTTCACTATAATAGCAAAAGACGGCAACCAGCAGCAGAGAAAAGAGAAATACAGCCGATCAGATTTCAACGTACATACATAATACTGGAGTTAAACAACTGTAGCGTTAAAATTCAGTCTAATAACAATACTCCTAAACGCATTGGATTCTAGAAAAGTTTGAAATTTAGGAAACGACAGCGTAGGTACGAAATGAGGCAGAGAGTTCCACAATTTGGCAGTAGCATAGAAGAAATTGGGCGATACTACGTTTTTCTATTTTTTGCTCAATTTTCTGTTACAGCACAAAATCCTTCATTTCTGTAACAGTTTACTTGGAAAGGCCTCATACAGGGATGGATATTTATCCGAAAAAAACCTTAGCTTGTTTTTTTTTTTCAGTTTTTTTCCTGAATCGCAGAAAAAAACTCCTAGTTCTGAGTATCCTAGACTGGTTTTACGATTTCTAACGCTTTCTAACGCCTTCCTGAGTCTTTTCAGAAGAGAAATACCCGTCTGTCTTACATGTCTGGCCTAAGTCGGGTGGGGGCAGACGTAAGCCAAAGTACGATTTTTGAATAAAATCATGGTTTTTTGGCTTATTTTTCATTAAAATAAGCTATTCTGAGCTCATTTACACCTAATCCAGTCATATTTTATCATAATTTTCTATACAAAATTCGTCCCAAAAAATTCCTGAGGGGGGTAGCGGCCGACTGAGGGGGATAGGTTAGAACCTGAGGGGGGCCAACCCCCTCAGCGGGTACAGTACTATTAGGCGATGGCGAAGAGGCGATGATACTATAGGCTAGAAATAACATCAATAGATAATAGTAAGTACCATTTAGGCGGCCCTTCCAGATCAGTCAGTCAGACAGCCATGTTTAGCTATATGTCGGAATATGCTGTTTTTAACCAAGCATGGCTAAGTGCCACTATAATCATGTCTCATTAATCATATAATTTGTTAACTTATTGTTAAGGGGAGGGTTGTTGTTAAGGAGGCTGCCGGACTTTGTGTCTCTTCCTGCTCTATAGCAGTTGGCTACTCCTAGTCCGAAAGGACAAAATGTTACAACAACAACAACAACAACTTATAGCTAAACACGCACAGTTGTTAAAAAATTTTTGAAGGTCAAAAATATTTGCTTTTTTAAAAGAATTTACGAAAAATTGCATGTATGTACGTGACTTTTCCCACTTTTTCCTTTAATTTCATGCAAGGTACAGGAACCATATGGTCCTTGTGCCTAGGGTAGGGAACCTTATATGGCAACATTACGTGTCTGTCTGTCTGTTTAACAAATCAAAAATGAAACCATTTTATTTATTTTTATTCATTTATTTTGTCGCCCAAGCAAGACAACATGTTTATGATTATACAGGGTGTGTCAAAAAAAACAACCCAGCAGATTTTTTGCTGTAGCAACCGCAAATCTCAACCGATTTGAATGAATCCTGCTTTAAATGAAAGATAAATAAATTCTTGAACGACTGGTGTAGCCTTTATTAAGATGCGTTGCTTACTTCCTGAGATAATTGCTTTCAAAATCAAAACAGAGATTTTGGGAGTGCACAACAGAGATTAAAACAACCCAGCAGATTTTTTTCTGTAGCAGCCGCAAATCTCAACCGATTTCAGTGAGTCCTATTTTATATGAAAGATAAATTAATTCCTGAAAGTTTGGTGAAGCTTTTATTAAGATATGATGCTTGGTTCCTGAGATATTTGCACTCAAAGTCAAAACAGATTTTGGCTATGAACAAGAGCGATTTTTATTATTCTGTTGCACTTCATAATAAAACCGATTCCTACTGCTCAGGGCTAACGTAACGAGGTTTTCTGGTGCCACACATGCTTGGTTACTTCATTTGTAAAAGTCTTGTTGCCCCTCAGCAGTAGGAATCCGTTTTGTTGTGAAGTGCAACGGAATCGCTCTTGTTCACTGCCAAAATCTCTGTTTTGAGTTTGAAGGAAAATATCTCAGGAACTAAGCATCCTATCTTAATAGGGCCTTCACCAGTCTTTCAAGAATTTATTTATCTTTCATTTAAAGCAGGATTCAATCAAATCGGTTGAGATTTGCGGTTGCTACAGCAAAAACTCTGCTGGGTTGTTTTTTTTTTGACACACCCTGTATATTACCCCAGAGATCCAGATCATCTTGCTTGTCATCAGTCTGCAGATAATTGATCAGCTCTCGGTGTCTTCTCTCGTCCTCATCTATTTCAGAGATCTTCGAACAAGACCGAAGCTGTCTGGGTGGAAGTTTTGGCTCTACACATGGCACTTCTATAAGCGGAGAGCAATTAAGCTGGCTTTCCTAGCAAGCTTTGGCTAAAATCAACATTCTCTCTCTCCAACAACAATCAACAAACTACTCCAAAACTGGCTAGCCAAAGTACACCGGGGCCATTCTGCAGGGTGTCCCAAAAAATGAGAACATTTCTTTTCGCTGCCATTTTCTCAAATTTTGACCAAATTGTCTAAAATTTTAAACATAAGTGCCAAAATAGTGGGCATTTTATATGTTAAAGTTTGGTGCATCAGGATTGACGCAATCCTGAGAAATTCAACAATAAATGAAATTGAGAAATCTCAATTAAACACAGAAACAGCGTCAAAAACGGAAACTTTTCATTTTCCTCTATCTTCTTCAATTTTTTGTCGGAATTGGATGAAATTTTGAATATACGCGCAGGTATTTTGTAGGTCAAAAGTTGTGGCATTAATCGGTCCATATCGCTAGTACTTGGAAACTAAAGAAAAGCAGCGTTATTACTGCAGCAAAATGAAGAACGTGAAAACTCTGTGAACTAAACGAAGGAATAAGAACACCATCCAGATTACCTCCGTTTGAGTCAATACACTCCAACCGTTTCACATAAGTATCATAAACATTTCTGAGCATGTTTGGGCTGACAGACTGAATTAGGCGTCTAATGATGAAAAGTTTCCGTTTTTGATGCTGTTTTTACATTTAATTGAAATTTCACAATATATTGTTGACTTGGCCAATCCTGATGCACCAAACGTTAACACACAAAATTCCCACTATTTTGGCACTTATCTTTCAAATTTCAGACAACTTGGTCAAAATTTGCAAAAGTGACAGCAAAAAGAAATGTTGTCATTCTTTTTGGGACACCCTGTACTATGTTCGGGGAATGACACGCTGTATGTTTGTTTACCAGCTGCTGGTGTAGATCTGGCAGAAGTCGGTTGACTGATGGCCGTAACCGCAGGCTCCAAATTTGGGTAGCTTTCGAAAGTACTACTCAGACACGTGCTCACATCACTAACTGGTGGAAGCTTATAGCGCCCACTTCTAAAATGAGCAAATTGCACAACATAATTGTTGTAGTTACACTCTG